>SDVV010019998.1:0-13412 GCA_016164225.1 Gammarus roeselii
GGACTGTAATGGTTAATTGTTCTACTCATCCATCGCACAAACATTTTTCTGTGTAAGGGTTTTACAGCGCTGGGAGGGGGAGCAGAGGTTCCAGGATTCAGAGGGGCCTCTATAGGGTCCCACAGTTTCTCAAAAGGCGCCCAAAGGGTCTCAAGGGAGTCCCAAAGGGCCCCAGAAAGATCCAAGTGGACCACCCCAAATCCACCCGGTCTCCCAAGTCCCCCGGGCTCCCGAAACCCCGGGTCCTCGAGTCCCGCGGATCCCACGAGTACCTCCTCTCCCTGGGTCACCTTCTCTCAACCAACCTCGTTACATATAATAATAATGATAACAAATTTAAAATTCATCACCATGAAAAAAGGGCAGAGAAAAATAATAGAGCCCAAGCAAGAAGAAATAATAAAATACTAAAATAAAGTGTTAATGATCTATAAAATGAATAAGCATCCATCCACCCCAACCCCTTCTGATGTTTGGGATGACGGTTTCATCGGAAACGGTCAAGCACGTCATGACGTCGGGCCTAGACATTTTACCAGGCAGGCTCAAGCATGACATCACGTCGGTGCGTGTTCTTTCGGAACGCATACGATACTACAGACTAACTCCGGGGTTTAGGTCTAATATAGGAGGTTGCACCTGTTGTAACAATCTCTACATGAACGTGTCTGTGGTGCCCGAGGTCTCGGGCTGTGCGCCGGTCATAGCTACACCACCACAAAATGAGCTGGGGTTGACCAACAACGACGCATCCTGTGCGCTGCTGGGGCCTCAAGCACATCGGCACTTTCAAGACACCATAGCCACAACATACACGGCTTTAATTTACTCCTACAAAATATTGAGTCCAACTTTGGTCTCGACACTAAAATCTTTGTCCCACATGAGGTCATTCTTACTACGTCTTGTTGGTATGGTGCAGTGTGGCTGCTGGACATGAACACGCTGCAGGTAACAATGCTCTGGTGACCACAGTAACAATCATGCGGCATGGGGGCAATGTATCCACTGTCACCCAACCCACAGAGTTAATACAGACATCAGCAATAACAATCTCCACCACGACTCTATGACATCCATCCATTCTCCCAACATGCACATATCAGTGTTTATTGGGGATTTCACGCGGTGCGCTGGCCGCCGTTCCCACCGCCGCAGATGGAAACTGGGGATGGGGCTAAATAACAACGAACAGCACTAAACAAAACTATTTCATACACAATTACAGTTCCTAGGCTTTCTAGTGCACGGGAGTAAATGTCTTCTGACACCGGCTGTATCTTGTACAAGATGCGCTAGAGCAAAACAAATGGGCTCCCAGATATATCTAACTAGACTAGCTACCTCAGATTACTTGGCTTTAGTTATTCATAGCAGCGCGTCACCAGTAAGTCCACACCTATACTGGAAAAATTAGCTAATGGTAATCAAATTCATGACCCTTCTAGTGCTAGTCCAGAACACCTGAAGCGAGTTAGCTACTCGAACTTTCTTCAAGAATATAAATAAGCTTAGTACACTTTGACACAGAAAGCATTAAAATCACAGCGATTTGTTTCCAGGGAGGAATTATAAGACAATATTGGGGTAGATTAGAGTGACGAGGCTTTCTAGCGCACTAGAGTCATCGTTTTCTGGCGCCATATGTCAAACAGTAAACATTGCTGCATCATGTTATTCTTTGTTTTTATTCTTCTTTTAATGTTCGAATTAGGTTTACTACTGCGCAAAGTCAAATTCCTTTACGCGGCGAACGTCTATGGTATGTACGGGTGCCACAGGAGGTACAGGAACTCTTAAGGTGCTGAGGCCATATAGTCCCAGCACTCCCCGGATGGCAGTAAGGAAGAATAACACACTACCTACACAGCTTCAGAGCTCCAAGGATACGCAGTAGTCCTCAAGGTGCTGGGCTACGCGCTTCAACACCTGCTGAGGGGGAAGATGAAGAAGGGACAGAAAACGGGGATCCCATGCATGAGATCTACACTAGGTGTAGGGAATTTCACGCATGAGAACAGCAGGAATGGCAAAAATATGAGACAAATTCACGTAATTTATTGTCACGCAGGGTCTATACTCTTCAGTCACTTGCTAATTGAGACCTCTGAATGAAGAAGCTGCACTGAAACAAGTCAGCCTGAACACAATAGCCTCACGCACTAGCTCAGCAACGTTTTACATTCCAAAAACAAATTTCCAATAAACATTAAACTGAATAAAGAATTAACAAGTCAGAATAAGTAATTGCGTACTGCACCGTACGCGTTTGTATCAAATTCAAGAAGTGCGCTTGGTACGCTATCATATTGAACACCCTTTAACATTGGAACGCTGTCACATTGAACGCCCTCTAACATTGGAACGCTGTCAGATTGAACAACTTCTAACATTGGAATGCTGGCAAACATATGATATGATGTGAGGAACTCAAATTAATAGTTGTTTATTGCATGGATTAGATTAAAGGGCACGTCAACCACAGGAGCAGTGCTCCATGGCAGTGGCTGCTATCCACCCTCTAACCATCTGGCTTCCAACGGACACATCAGGTCAGACGCGGCCAGGCAAGCTCTAGAGAATGCTCCGCACCAGTCTTGTCGGTTCATTTCAGCAATTAATAGTGACTGGTAAACATATGATATGATCGCAGGAACGTGAAACATAACTAAACTACATTTATTAATTAAAATCAATGATTTAGACTTATCAACACAGCTTACTGTTAGTTGCCCAACTAAAGAAACACAAGCAAAAAAGCAAACACACATAGTCATTAAACATGACAGCTGTAAACCAAGCACCAGGCGCTGACACTCAGGGCAAGCGTTTAGAGCGAGTATCCGGAGCGAATGTCCAGAGCCAGCGTATGGAGCAAACGACCACAGCAACATCCCGTGTGAAAAAACAAAACGTGTCCAGCAAACAAATCATTCTTTGTAGAGTTCTTCTAACTACTGTAGTTATGATACAGTGAGTTGCATCAAGGATGTTGTGAGATTACTCCATTATAGAGGACAGAAGTAGTATGTTAACTCAAGAGTGCCTAATTAAAAGTGATGACTTAGAGTTTGACTTAGAATACACATTTTATCTTGCTAGTAGGTACATACCTAGTATTGAAATTTGACTGCGGGCACTTGGTCATAAATATTGAATTTTGTCGGTTCAGTGTAGCAGGATTATGCAAATCAATAATTTTGAAAGTAGATGTTATCCCATTTCAAATGCTTGGTACATTTGTATCTTCATTTAAACTGAAACTAGTAATATGAGCAATTGAAACGAACATGACATGGTTACGGACATTAGACAGGTAAGACAGAACTAAACCAACTAAACGCTTCTCACGCAGTGAAGGTAGTATTTAAGTCAACAGGAAGAATTTTGGGGATCAAACGAAGGTGAAATAATTGAATAATGCCTAGGCCATGAGTCAGGATTTACATATAACTCGATTGCACACAATCAAGATCAGTATGTATTAAGCCCAGAGTAACTTAGTAGAAACGTTGCAAGCATGAGTCGCTGAACACAAATTTAACCTGATAAATTATCAAATCAATATAAGTTGAATTTGATTCCAAATTATTAGTAACTACATGTGGAAGAAACTAGCCTTAGTGAACATACCTAAATAAAGACCTTTTTTAAAAACTATAAATGTCAGAAGCTATTTTTATTAGTAAAAAATACATATAAATATTTCATAAAATATTAAAGTCTCTGAGGAGCAGCTTCGAACACGCATATTTACATCATATTTTTATATAAATAACGAATAAGTAGCTACAGAGAATCTAACAACAATAAACTCTTCATTAGTTTAACAACAGGAAGCAAAGATACCAGCGTACTATAGGCGCCTAAGCGATGACCTCATTTTAATTTTTGCTTCGCTTTCGCCAGCCCTGCACAGAGATTGTGCGTTTCAAGGCGTGTATGTACTATCGGTTACAAAGACAAAGAGACCTTCTGTTTCACTTCGCGTTTTAATTAAGACATCCCTGCACCGAGATTGTGCGTTTCAAGGCGTGTATGTACTATCGACTACAAAGACAGAGACCCTCTGTTTAACTTCGCGTTTTGTTCAAGACATCCCTGCACTGAGATTGTGCGTTTGAAGGCATGTATGTACTATCGACTACAAAGACAGAGACCTTCTGCTTCACTTCGCGTTTTGTTTAAGACATCCCTGCACCGAGATTGTATGTTTCATATAATGCATATACACATTTGCATTTCCGGCCAGACGTTTGGCTGTAAACATATAACCATAAAAACTTACCTAACTAGATACAATTTGATTTAAATGAAGTTTAAATAAAACGCGAAAGTAAAAATAAGGTCTCTATATTTGTAACCAAAAGTACGTAGCTACAGATGCTTCCTCCTGTCGTATGGTTGTATACATACTACCATAAAAACGTACAAAAATTCATACAATTTGATAAAAAGGACGTTCAAGTTAGTATGCGAAAGCTAGATTTTGTGGCACTTTTAGTAGATGAAGTAACTACACACACGGTATAGTCACGGAGAAGGTAGCAGCAGTGGGAGGGGTGAAACCCCGTCTTGAAGAAGATGAGGAAGCAAGCCCCGTATGAACTTTTGCTGATGGCACAGGCACAATATGGACTTTACCCTTTACTACACCGTTGGGAGACTGTCGCCATGAACAAGTGCCAACGAGGATTGACTGGGTAATTGTTCAGGGCAAGAAAAGCTGTCAGGGGGTCGGCGCTAAACAGTCCCTTCTGAGCAAAACGATACTCTGTTTCTCGGGTCTGGCCAGGAATGCTGGCTAAGGTCATTGCAATTATTAATGGGTCTGCTGCCTGACACTTGCCAAACTGCTTGGACTAAAACATGGAAATTTAAAAAATTAAATTCTTGTCCAGAGTGTCACAAATGGAAACTTTCATCAAGGCTGCAACTGGAAATTTATTTGAAGAAGATATTACACAAGCTTCGATGGCCGTGTCATAGAAGTAGTCAAGACTGACCCAATACAGTACAGCACAAGCATCGAGGTCGTGTCATAGAAGTAGTCAAGACTTACCCAATACAGTACAGCACAAGCATCGAGGTCGTGTCATAGAAGTAGTCAAGACTGACCAAATACAGTACAGCACAAGCATCGAGGTCGTGTCATAGAAGTAGTCAAGACTGACCCAATACAGTACAGCACAAGCATCTAGGTCGTGTCATAGAAGTAATCAAGACTGACCCAATACAGTACAGCACAAGCATCGAGGTCGTGTCATAGAAGTAGTCCAGACTGACCCAATACAGTACAACACAAGCGTCGATGGTCGTATCATACAAGTAGTCTGGACTGACCCAATACAGAACGGACTATGCATTCTTGATATGGGGGACTATGAGACATCTAGAGCACTCAGAATAAAAAGAACTCAGAAAAACACGTCTAGAGCAAACCTGATAACAATAGCCCGTCAAGACGGTGGTAGCCTACCACTACGGCTTTCCTTCAGTTGCAGCTCTCACCAAAGCCCGTCAAGACGGTGGTCGCCTACCACTTCGGCTTTCCTTCAGTTGCAGCTCTCACCAAAGCCCGTCAAGACGGTGGTCACCTACCACTACGGCTTTCCTTCAGTTGCAGCTCTCACCAAAGCCGTCAAGACGGTGGTCACCTAACACTACGTCTTTCTTTCAGTTGCAGTCCTCACCTAAAGCTATACCGTCCGGGCACAAACTGGGTAGCCCAGGCGAGTAATCGGGAGGTCGCATTGTTCAGGAACTGGAGAAGGTGAGGGCAATTTCAGCGCGTCAAGGGGCTAGTTCTGTGCGTCGAGTGCCGGGTGAGTGAAGGGGTTGGTGTTGGGGTTGCTCGAACACTCCCTCTTCACCTTTAAGTTACGCAAACCTATCAACTTGAGGTGCTGAGTTTTAAGTCATGCGGACTATCTGCTTCTTAGTCAATGTGATCAAAATAAAATAAACTCCTCCTCCCCTTCTTGCTCCAATGCAAACCTTTCATGAACGCAGACATTGTCCGCTACAGAATAACGATCATGTCTCCCAGCATCGTTTATTACTTGTAGGAATAAACATGGTTTTATGACAGCAGATAATTATGATAATTAGGATTTGGGTTGGAATTTATGAAAAATAATTATTCCACAGGGTGTCATATTCTTTACACGTAACTACCGCCGCCCAAAAAAAGGTTTACAGAAATACTCAAAGGAACGTTTCATTTTACCAAAAAAAAACAATACCGTTCCAATAATTTTAGATTAGAGTGACAAGCTTTCTAGTGCACTCTAAATAAAGGTTCAATCACTTTAAAATGAAAGGATATGCTCAGAAAAAAAGTACTTTTACAATTCATGAGATTGTCAATCAATAAAAAAAATCGAAGCACTCCAAAAAACGTTAAATTTATAGCGATATTGCATGGCACTATAACTTCAAAACCGGATGAAGTAATACTAATCGTTAGTCGAGAAATTATTGGACTGCTTAGAAATGGCTTCGAACAATTTGAATCATTTGAGTGCTGAATATCACTTGCAATTGGATACACACCATTACCATGGTCGGGTCAAAAAACTTTCCTATGATCGGGTTCGAAACCCCTTCCAATGATCTGGTCTAAAATCCTTTTCAATAATCAGGCATAAAACACTTTCCACTGATCTTCGACAGCTGCGCTGCGTTATACAATGCCTTCCTGGCAAGGCTCAGAAAATTCGATTCATTTGAATGAAGAAACCAGAATAAAACCGAAGGCGTAGTCCAAAAACGAGCTATTTATAATCAACATACCGCATTGGCATAGCCATTGAAGAGTACTGACCTAAGTCTCACCGTTGCGACGGTGCGCAAGTCAGCTGCAATATTTTTCTTCTACGTTTGAACAAATTTATTTGCTACGGTAACGGAACATTCATAATCCTATGTAAACATACTAACCTGCATCAGCGAAGAGCATTGGAAGAGGCACCATCAACTCTACTATCTTTGACGCTTCCTCGCACATCTGCCGACATCTTTGACGTATGAGTACAAGGACGCTCTCGGAACATTTGAAGGTCCTGTGTTTGTCCAAGGAAATCAGAAATATTGTTCTGGCCTTCATCAGGTGGAAAACATTTGCTTAGAGTAACGAGGCTTCAAAACGCAACAGCTTTGATAAATTATTCGCTCGTGAATACCTAACGCTGTCGAGAGCACTTGTCTTTGGTAACAATGGGGGCATCTTCTACAAATGCTGCCTACAGACCCACCGCAATCTGATAGTGACATAACTGCGACATCAACAGGCTGGAGGGGCGCCTCTTGAATGCGATTTAAGTTGGGTAATGTTTAGGAGCTCTAGGAAACCATTAAAATCAAAACTGTGGATTATCTGTAGTTTCCCTCTTTAGACGATGGTGCTCCTGAATTCAATTGTGAGCTTACGATGGTGAACGCATTTAAGGATTGCATTCGGGTTTTTAAGAGTATCCGTCCTCCACTTTAAATGTCAATATTGGCAGAGTAAAAATGAATTTATCTTTGATTGGAGCTCTTTCTTAATTAGACTGATCTTCAGTTTAATGTAATTGTTATTAAAACATTGCTTGCAAGTGATGCTAATCATGTACGTTTAACTATGATTACTCTGATAGGCTCAGTAGCTATTTATGGAAATAAGTTAGGTGGTAGAATAATTATTAAATTCTGGAAAATCTCTAGTGGGAAATTCAACAGGCATCACTGATCTGTAGAAACTTATTTTAATTCGAGTTAAGTTTCCCAATCGCGATTTTTTAATAGCAAGTCCAAACAGACCACCGCGTGATCGCATTCAAAACTTTAACGGTGCTTTTTTTCTGTTCTATTCTCAAATATTTCAGTTGGCCATTTCAACTTAAATGGATTCAATCCACTTAACCTTACACAAATTCAAGTATTCTCGAACCAGTTGGCTGGACATGGCTTTTTTTCAGCAATAGTCACACCTACAAGGCAGTCCCCTAATAACAGAATTGCTAAGTTTTCTATAATTGATCAAATTTGGTATCACGCCAAACTCCAACTGTCGCCGCTTATCGGGTGAAGACGATCTTGCTGGAAACGTTTTGCGTTTATGTACTGCAGAAATGTATGCACACCAAAACCCATTGGATGCTCTCACACTTCCGTTGAAACTCACTGAATTGTATTTTGAGTTTTCCTCTTTGAAAAATGAATATCAGCTAGCAAAAGAAAAGGACCCGTTGTGGGTCACAAATGACCTGAAAAATCTTATAAAAAATACAGGTTGTACGAACTGTTGGCTCAAGGTTTAATCAACCGCAGATCATTCAATACTAATCACAGTATGTCAACGCTAGTTGTAAAAGAGTGGTAATAATTTGATCGTATTAAAAAAATATCCTCTTCAAAGCGCATAATAACAAGAAAAACTGGATCTATTCAGCATGGATTGGTTGGACAACGTGCAAAAAAATCAAATTTAATATCAATGGTGGGATTCCCCACTCTGATCTTGACAAATTTACTATTTCAGCTCCTATGCACATCTCTCGCAACAGAGAGAGTTATAAACCTGCCTCCCAAGGGTTTTTATTCAACCACGCGTAGTGAACCAAAATATAACGTACTCTCCCATCTACTGTCAATGAGATAAGCCTCGTAATTCATTTCAGAAGAAGAAAAGATATAATCGTGATGAAATTCAACCAGACATCTAACTTGAAGCTATTCATGCAAGTTCTACTATTCTTTGCCACTTTAGCACAAAGAGGCTTTGTTAGAGTGTAAGTGTATGAGAGGAGTGTGGGGTGCGCCTTGCCCGCGGGCCCCCCCCCCCTTTCTGAAAGATATGGCCAGGTGTCTGTATACCTGCAATATCTTCAACAGTGGCACGGAATTGGGTGTTAATCTCAACGTTCTCAAACATGCCTGTTATCCCTGTTTTCCAGTCCAGTGACTAACAGTGGATCGTCTAACTTCAATGCTGCATTTTTCAACTACTTATTCGATAAGCTAATTCACATTCGAATGAGTTTAATTTTGCATATAAGGTTATGTCTGATGAACAATACAGATTCCGTAAAATGTCTAATACAACCTTAGCAATTGTACTTTCTAATATCTGACCTGTTTCAATCATTTTATGATGGAACTAAAAGCGTTTGTTGATTCTTGACCTGTGTAAGGCATTTGATAAAGTTGACGAGGATATTTAGACACGCAGTTGGAAGTTTATGATGTTTGTGGAATTGCCTGCTCACTGGTTGGTAGTTTTTTGTCCCTTAGGGATACGTTCAACGACTATAACTGACGTATTTCCCATAACAGTTTGTGTTAATTATGGATCCGTCTTGGGACCACTTCTTATTAATATTTTTATAAATTATCAATCAAAACTTTTACCGATTTTTTTTAAATTGGCAAATGATGCAGTCTTTTATGTCCAATCGTGACAACTTTGACCAGGCTATTGCTTTTATTGACGTTTTCTATCAAATCTTTCAACCTGGTTAGCATATAACACTTTTACTGACGTTTTCTATCGAATCTATCAACCTGGTTAGCATACAACACTTTTATTGACGTTTCCTATCGAATCTATCAACCTGGTTAGCATATAACACTTTTGACGTTTTCTATCGAATCTATCGACCTGGTTAGCATATAACACTTTTATTGACGTTCTCTATTGAACCTATCAACCTGGTTAGCATATAACAGACTTGTTGATCATGAAGATAAAACTAAATTGAAGCATGTAACTCTTACACAACCCCAGACTGACAAATACTTTATTTGCCAGCAACAAATTGGCTTACGCGTCTCGTATGAAGTATCTCGTCTCTGGTGTCTTGGATGAAATCTCTTAGCTTGGGTGTCTCATATGAAGTATGTTGGCGTGGGTGTCTCATATGAAGTATCTTGGCGTAAGTGTCTCAGATGAAGTATCTTGGCTAGGGTGTTTTGTATGAAGTATCTTGGCTTGCGTGTCTCGTATGAAATGCCTTGACTTGATTCTAGACGATAAGCTAATCATTGAACGTCACACTGATCAAGTCGGTCAGAAGTTGAGTTAGGTAAGTGAATAGTGATTACATATTTGTGTCTGTCAATCCCAAAGCTGATGCTGCTATCATAACATGATTTTCTACGCACTCTCATCAAATCGGCTATTAAAACGATTGTAAATTGATCTGCATTCGCCAAATCGCACCCGACATCGCAAAACATGAAACGATGAACCTATTTATAGGCAGCGGGAAGAAAAATGGCGGATGAAAGGATTGGTGACGGTAGACCTCTATCAGAGTCACAAGACGCTTAATCATCAGCACTGTTGAGTTCTCACGATCAGCAAAATAAATAAATAAGAAAGCTAAAATCGCGTTTATAGCTGCCACGATAATTCTAGTTAAGACCATAAAAAGTGTCAGAAGGGAATCACGAAAGGGCAGTAGAGGGACTAACAATTTACCAACTTATTGCGGTCGCATCAGACCACCGAAAATACAGTCAGCTGTCGTCAGTTCTCAAAATTTATTGGACCGACCACCAGCGCAGACGTAAAACTTTTGTAACAACTTCCCTTCCCAAAAACTTCGTAACTGTGTTCGCTGGATCGTGAATATTGGTCACAGTCCAGGTTTGTTGAACTATTCTTCACAATTATGTTTCAAATGAGCCTAACTCGCCGATTAAGTCGACACCAATAACGAAAGGGCAACGGTTGGATGTTTTGAGACGGTCTAATATCAGAAGAGGCAAAGCTACGACCTGTTTACGAAACGTTCTCGAGAGTTCACATCTGACAATTATCCCCGGTTTAACTGCGACGACAGTAATGCTGGTTGCTGCATGCTATAAATATGCAGAAACTTGCAAGTTAAAATGTTTATGGCAACAATGTTGTTAGGTTTCTCGCTTCACAACTGCAGCAACCAAGACAATCACGGGCTAGCCAGCATCAGCTATGCCAGTCCATGAATCAAACCTAAAATACTGTCTTTACATAAAAGGTGGCGCAGTCTTTAAAATGTCAGTCATAAGTGAGTATCAGACTTTCTTCCACAACCGTCTACACGCAGCGGAAACGATGCACGCTAGTCAGAAGCTCACGGGTTGAGTCCGTCACGTGATTGATGCAGCAACAGTAAACCAAGCGGTTCGCACCGCCTACACCATCATTAACCTCTCACCGCTCCACCAGAATCCTTCAGCCCCGTCACTTTAAGAGTCGGTGCTCCCTCCTTTTCGTACACACACTCCCCGGCGATGTAGGTCCTGAGCACGTCAATGCTACCCATCGTGTCATCTTGGTCGGCCAGCATCACGAAGTCGGCGTCGGTGCCTGGCTCCAAGGTGCCTTTGGTGTGACTGATGCCGAGCAGTTCCGCAGGGTGTAGGGTCGCCGCGATGATGCCCTCCTCGATGCTAACACCAGCCGCCTTGAACAAACATAAAAATAAGTCAACCTATGAATCAAATGTAAATTTTCGCTTGATTGAACAAGGTTTCACGAGTTTAGGTCTATATATACGCTAGCCTCAAGTAAATTTGCGATTGGCTGAATGAAAGAAAATTCGTTGAGAATCCACATTTTGCCAAAAAAAATCGTTACAATGTAAAACAACTGGCAAAATTTAATCAATAGCAACAAGTTTACTATATAGCTAAATAGGTATAGAGTTATTGGAGGCCAAGAACAAACTAATTTTAATTGGCAGCTACTCCTTCGACCGGCCTGACCTTAATGAAGCGGCGCACACACTCGTCCATGGTGGCGATGCTGCCGGCGAGTGTGCCAGTGGAGGGCAGCATGGCTCGCCGCCCCCGAACCTCTACGGCCAGCTGGCCGATGACGTGTTCACCGTCACCCAGACCCAGAGCCGCCATGGCGTCCGTAATCAGAACGAGCCCTGTAGAGAGAGATGATGGCTTTGTTGAGTAGTTAATGGTGCAGTACAACAAAAAACGTCAACTCTCGACTTCGGTGAGTTGTTAATTGTGACCCAAATACAAATGAAATCATTTGACACGTTGATAATCGACCATACGATAAGGCGTGTAACACGGTAAAAAATGCAAAGTTCGAAACTTGATATAGGCAAAACAGATAGCTAGCTAGTGAAAAAACGTCTAGTTTAAGCTCCATGTCAATGGCCCTTTCTTATCAATTTGATCCTAGAATGTACAAGTTCTAACATTGTTGGTGACGCTAGGAAATTGTTGCGGTGTTGCTCATAGATCCCAAAATGCGAAGACTTTGACAACAATGGATACCATCAATGTCCATCATATGAGATCTATGGAAATAAGTGGAGTGCGAGTTCTGAATGGCTGAGGTCCGAGTGTCATTTTAAAAATTAAAGAAAAAAAACGATTAGCAGAATAACGAGGTGGAGCTGCGTGATGTTTTTCTTCAAATGCGAGTCATGAAACGTAAATCATAGACGTTATGCCGAATCACCCAGCAAGAGGGTGGCCGACGGCAAGGCGCAACGCACACTCCTCTCCTCTTACACAACTTTATCCTTTTGCGATCAAGGGTCGGGCAGGAAGACCCAGCAACACACAGTCTGGGTCATGAGTGCAGTCCGAGGTCAGTGTCAGCAGCAGGGTCAGACAGTGTGAGGGGTTTACTCCTGCCACGTCACGATGACCGGTCCCCTTACCCAACGACCATCCTGTTTCTCAACGAGACGCCGATGGTGGGAAAGCACATCAGGGCAGCGTCAAAAAGAATCCATTCACAACCATTCTCACTCACGCCTATTCATTGCACGTTCTTTCGCTACCTCCACACCCAAGTCTCTCCTTCCTAACGCCTGCTTCACACCATCCATCCACCCAAACTTCGGTCTACCTTTAGGCCTACGGCAACTCGCCTCCGCCTTAATCACCTTTTTTACTAATCTCCCTTATCCGTCCTCACCATGTGCCCAAACCATCTCAGAACAAGCAAATCCACTCTGTTCTCCAACTTCTTCACCCTATTCGTTTTAATTCGAACCACGTCGTTGCTTCTCAAACATTTCATCTCGAAAACATTCAATAGATTATTATCAATATATTATTAGCCATAGATTATTAACGAATGATTAACATCTTAATGTAGATATAAGATTAGACATAGGCAAAGGGCGATAGTAGCACCCTTCAGCATTCAAGTTAAAAAGTACAGATACAGATACAGACACTAGGCCGCATCCCCCAGAAAGGGGGTGGCCGACGGCAAGGCGCACCTCACACCCTCACACGCTCACATTCACACAACTTAGCCCTTTTGTGCTAAAGGGTCCGGCCGGTAGCCCCTCAACTTACACTCTGGGTCCCGAATGTACCGAGGAACCGTCGTCAGCAGCAGGGCCCACAGTTTTCACTGGTTTACCCCCGCCGCGTCATAATGGCCGGGCCCCCCCCAC
>SDVV010019999.1:0-13412 GCA_016164225.1 Gammarus roeselii
GAGTTTGCCCTAACCCTTGTTTGCCCTAACACTCGTGTGTCCTAACACTCGTCTGCCCTAACACTCGTCTGCCCCAACACACGTTTGCCCTAACCCTTGTTTGCCCTAACACTCGTGTGTCCTAACACTCGTCTGCCCTAACACTCGTCTGCCCCATCACACGTTTGCCCTAACACTTGTTTGCCCCTAACACTCGTGTGTCCTAACACTCGTCTGCTCTAACACTCGTCTGCCCCAACACACGTTTGCCCTAACCCTTGTTTGCCCTAACACTCGTGTCACTGATGTTATCACAAATCACCGCGAGTCGGGATGTAATAACTGTGATGTAGCGACTCTGCTTTAGACTCTTCAAGCGACATCATAGTTCATGATGCACTTCACATGAGCTTACTATTAGCCAGTGAGCATAAGTTCCACAACAAATCTGTAGCAATCTGTAGTACTTGTTTATAGGTGTGAACATGTTGAGCGCTAAGTGTACGACATGCACGATTTGTAATATATAGCAAAGATATAAGGCATGCATTTTTATTCAATTGTCGTACTATTTCCAGAGCTAACCTCCACCCCAGTCATGGGAGACATCGAGAAGGGCAAGAAGATGTTCGTGACTAAGTGTTCCCAGTGCCACACCGTGGAGGCAGGTGGCAAGCACAAGGTGGGCCCCAACCTAAATGGCCTCATTGGACGCAAAACAGGCTCAGCCATCGGCTTCAGTTACACAGACGCTAACAAGTCGAAGGGCATTACTTGGAGCGAGGAAACCCTGGACGAATATCTCACCAATCCTAAGAAGTACATCCCAGGCACCAAGATGATTTTTGCCGGAATCAAGAAGAAGGGAGAGAGAGCCGACCTTATTGCCTACCTCGTCGACTCGACGAAGTAGCCAAATACTCCCCGTCATTTACTAAGTTGTTTATATTTCTTATTTAAATCTTTCAAACATAAGAGCAATCAAAACCAGGTCACTTTTTACTGTCTAACCTTACTAGCAAAATAATTGACAGCGACGATTGAACGGCATCCCTGTCTGGACAGAAAAAAACTTGCTAGGCTTTGTCAGGAGACTTCTTTCGTCCCACACTTTTTCACAACAGATAGAAGACCATTAACTCGCTTACCGTGTGCTCGATCAAATGAAGTTAATTGATCTCATTTACGAGTTGTAAACCATTAAAATTATTGGCCTTATGCGGTCACTGATAAAATTTGAGTATTTGTTGTTACTAAACGCAAAATGATCAAAATTTCTCATCCATAACTGTTATACTGCTACATCTACCATGAAACAATGTATATTCGTTATTTATAAGTGATATAGCTCCCTATTACAACAATAGGGAAGTTCTGCTGCGAGATATTTTATTAGGCAGAGAAAATGATATTTATATTCAATGTTTTGCTGTTTACATTTTCCCTTCATTTGTTTTTCCAGATCACGTATTTGAACATCGTGACATTAGCTGTGACAAACGCAGAATAACCGGACGCAATACCCTTTTCTGAGTTTGCAAGTCGATTTCCGGTGTTTGATGCCTGAAATATGTGATAAATTCACTGACGATGGTTTTCTTTGCTCAGTCGCAGCAGTCAGCTGGCAAATGAAACAGTGTCAGTGTTTCTATTAGACTGCAACCGCCTAGCTTGTTTGTGGTAATGTTGGAGAAACAATGAAGACTTAGGCAAAACATTATAACACGGATAGCGCTGCTAATGTCAGAACACGGTGAGGTAAAAAATTATAACACGGATTGCGCTGCTAATGTCAGAACACGGTGAGGTAAAACATTATCACACGGATAGCGCTGCTAATGTCAGAACACGGTGAGGTAAAACATTATAACACGGATAGCGCTGCTAATGTCATAACACGGTAAGGCAAAACATTATAACACGGATAGCGCTACTAATGTCAGAACACGGTGAGGTGAAACATTATAACACGGATAGCGTTACTAATGTCAGAGTACGGTAAGGTAAACATTATAACACGGATAGCGCTACTAATGTCAGAGTACGGTAAGGTAAAACATTATAACACGGATAGCGCTACTAATGTCAGAAAACGGTAAGGTGAAACATTATAACATGGATAGCGCTGCTAATGTCAGAACACGGTGAGGTAAAACATTATAACACGGATAGCGCTACTAATGTCAGAACACGGTAAGGTAAAACATTATAACATGGATAGCGCTATTAATGTCAGAGTACGGTAAGGTAAAACATTATAACACGGATAGCGCTGCTAATGTCAGAACACGGTGAGGTAAAACATTATAACACGGATAGCGCTACTAATGTCAGAACACGGTAAGGTAAAACATTATAACATGGATAGCGCTATTAATGTCAGAGTACGGTAAGGTAAAACATTATAACACGGATAGCGCTGCTAATGTCAGAACACGGTGAGGTAAAACATTATAACACGGATAGCGCTACTAATGTCAGAACACGGTAAGGTAAAACATTATAACATGGATAGCGCTATTAATGTCAGAGTACGGTAAGGTAAAACATTATAACACGGATAGCGCTGCTAATGTCAGAACACGGTGAGGTAAAACATTATAACACGGATAGCGCTACTAATGTCAGAACACGGTAAGGTAAAACATTATAACATGGATAGCGCTATTAATGTCAGAGTACGGTAAGGTAAAACATTATAACACGGATAGCGCTACTAATGTCAGAACACGGTAAGGTGAAACATTATAACACGGATAGCGCTACTTATGTCAGAGTACGGTAACCTAATCTCTAAACTTGAGTAAATACACAGTATAAAAACAAATGGCATTTACCGTCATAACAACTTCAGTTTGTGTGGGAAAGCCCAACATCGCGACTTAATATAATAGGTCGTTCCTAAGGTCAGACCTTAGGAGAAGTAGTTGTAATGGTTAATGCCTGAGCTGTTCGAGCACTGTTAATTGATGACGTAGATTTAAGGTGTAAAACGTCATTGGATGATAGCTCCTAGAGCATCGAACCAAAGACTCGACCTGATACGACACCCAACTTCCCCTTTACCTCACTATTTTATCCTGGATCGTGTTTTCCGCCCTAAACAGTCACTAGAGGCGACTTGGTGTATCCTTCCTGAAAAGTCACTAGAAGCGCCTTGGTGTATTCTCCCTAAACAGTCACTAGAGGCGACTTGGTGCATCCTCCCTAAAGAGTCACTAGATGCGACTTGGTGTATCCTCCCTAAACAGTCACTAAAGGCGACTTGGTGTATCCTCCCTAAAAAGTCACTAGAGGCGCCTTGATGTATTCTCCCCAAACTGTCACCAGAGGCGCCTTGGTGTATCCTCCCTAAACAGTCAGTGAAGGCGACTTGGTGAAACCTCCCTAAACAGTCACTTGAGGCGACTTGGTGTATCCTCCCTAAAAAGTCACTAGAGGCGCCTTGGTGTATCCTCCCTAAACAGTCACTAGAGGCGCCTAAGTGTATCCTCCGTGAACAGTCACTAGAGGCGACTTGGTGTATCCTCCCTAAAGAGTCACTAGAGGCGCCTTGGTGTATACTCCCTAAACTGTCACCAGAGCCGCCTTGATGTATCCTCCCTAAACAGTCACTAGAGGCGACTTGGTGAATCCTCCCTACAGTCACTAGATGCGACTTGGTATATCCTCCCTAAACAGTCACCAAAGACGACTTGGTGTATCCTCCTTAAACAGTCACTAGAGGCGCCTAGGTGTATTCTCCCTAAACTTTCACTAGAGGCGCCTTGATGTATCCTCCCTAAACAGTCACTAGAGGCGACTTTGTGTATCTTCCCTAAAAAGTCACTAGAGGCGACTTGGTGTATCCTCTCTAAACAGTCACTAGAGGCGCTTTGGTGTATCCTTTCTTTACAGTCACTAGAAGCGCCTCGGTGTATCTTCCCCAAACTGTCACTAGAGGCGACTTGGTGTATCCTCCCTAGTCAGTCACTGATGGCAACTTGGTGTATCCTCCCCAAAAAGTCACTAGAGGCACCTTGGTGTATTCTCCCTAAACTGTCACCAGAGGCGCCTTGGTGTATCCTCCCTAAACAGTCAGTAGAGGCGACTTGGTGTATCCTCCCTATACAGTCACTAAAGACGACTTGGTGTATCCTCCCTAAACAGTCACTAGAACGCCTTGGTGTATTCTCCCTAAACTTTCACTAGAGGCGACTTGGTGTATCCTCTCCAAATAGTCACTCGAGGCGACTTGGTGTATCCTCCCTAAAAAGTCACTGGAGGCGCCTTGGTGTATCCTCCCTAAATAGTCACTAGAGGCGCCTTGGTGTATCCTCCCTAAACAGTCACAACTGGCGCCTTAGTGTATACTCCCTAAACTGTCACCAGAGGCGCCTTGATGTATCCTCCCGAAACAGTCACTAGAGGCGACTTGGTGTATCCTCCCTAAAAAGTCACTAAAGGCGCCTTGTTGTATCCTTCCTAAACAGTCACTAGAGGTGCCTTGGTGTATCCTCCCTAATCTGTCACTAGAGGCGACTTGGTGTATCATCTCAAATCAGTCAGTGAAGGCAACTTGGTGTATCCTCCCCAAAAAGTCACCAGAGGCACCTTGGTGTATTCTCCCTAAACTGTCACCAGAGGCGCCTTGGTGTATCCTCCCTAAACAGTCAGTAGAGGCGACTTGGTGTATCTTCCCTAAACAGTCACTAGAGGCGACTTGGTGTATCCTCCCTAAACAATCACTAAAGACGACTTGGTGTATCCTCCCTAAACAGTCACTAGAGGCGCCTTGGTGTATTCTCCCTAAACTTTCACTAGAGGCGCCTTGGTGTATTCTCCCTAAACTTTCACTAGAGGCGACTTGGTGAATCCTCTCTAAATAGTTACTCGAGGCGACTTGGTGTATCCTCCTTAAAAAGTCACTGAAGGCGCCTTGGTGTATCCTCCCTAAACAGTCACTAGAGGCGCCTTGGTGTATCCTCCCTAAACAGTCACTAGAGGCGCCTTGGTGTATCCTCCCTAAAGAGTCACTAGAGGCGCCTTGGTGTATACTCCCTAAACTGTCACCAGAGCCGCCTTGATGTATCCTCCCTAAACAGTCACTAGAGGCGACTTGGTGTATCCTCCCTAAAAGTCACTAGAGGCGACTCGGTGTATCCTCTCTAAACAGTCACTATTGGCGACTGGGTGTATCCTCCCTAAAAAGTCACTGAAGGCGCCTTGGTGTATCTTTTCTAAACAGTCACTAGAGGCGCCTTGGTGTATCCTCCCTAAACAGTCACTAGAGGCGCGTTGGTGTATCCTCCCTAAACAGTCACTAGAGGCGCCTTGGTGTATCCTTCCTAAACAGTCCGTAGAGGCGACTTGGTGCATCCCCCCGAAACAGTCACTAGAGGCGACTTGGTGTATCCATTGCGCCGGTGTTTCTATTTAATTCTAATGAAGGGCGAGCACATGTGTACGTACTGATTTCGGTTGTTGAACTCAAAAGCTTGGATTAGATCACGGGAAAATTTATTTAAAGTCTTTCCGCGAGTCTTTGTGGGATATTGGAGTCGGCAGCATAAAAAACGCTCAGTGTAGACAACCATATACTCTGTACAGCCAGAAGTGTAGATTAGATTAAGATGTCCTTCTCCACCGGAACTCTGACGTTGATCTTTGCGAGCTCCTTCGTAGGGTGCGTGGACAGATGGTTCTTGGTGATATCCTCCGATACGATACTTTAGGCGATGAACTCAACATATTGAATGTGTATTTATCATTTAGATAGGTTGATATCTGTTACCTGTGAAAGACAGCTGTTGTTGTTGCTCAACCCCAACTTACCCTGCGACGAAGGAGTCACGGCCAGCGCACAGCCCGAAGCCCGGGAACCCAGTGACGTGTGCGTGTTGGGAATGCAACCGCAGTTGATAGGCCCTATATTAGGCTTAAGCCCCTGAGGTAGCTGATGCTATCGCGCGGGCGCTCCCATAGGTTGCGCACTGACGTGATGTTATGCGGGAGCCTGCCGGGTGCGGTGGTTGGGCATAACGTCATAACGTGCTCGACTGTTTCGGGTGAACCCCGGCACCGCAAGCAGAGATCGGAAAGGACATTTCCCAGTCTATGCTGGTATGACTGTGGGGCCATATGGTGCTCGCACCGCAGCCTTGACAGGTGGACCCAATCACCCCTGGACAGCCCCAACTCCTCTACGTCCACCCCAGGCGGGTGGTTCTGCTAGATTGTATTGACTCTGTGTTCATCTAATGCAAGAACTGTAAAGTGTGTGTGATCCGTTTATGCATGGACGTGTTATCTGTAGATTCAGGAATGGTCGCGTTAAGGGAACCGAAGTGTGTTGCCGGTGTGTTATGTAGGCACACAAGCTGTAGGCACACAAAAGCAGCCAAACAGCCGGTCTAAAAAATTATTTTTACTCTAATAGAGAATTTCCTCAAGGTTTTGTACGACAATACTTCTTAACCATCAGTTACAGTCTTATCTAGTTTTTAAATGAGGTTCCGTAACTGATTCAGAAAATTCACATTATATGTGTGGTGTCAATTATTCTCTTGATTGTTTTCGAGCCTTGTCGGTCAATATTGTACTACGGTGAGTAATATTGGATTAAAATTTTGTCTCTGCATTAAATACCAATTAAGAAAAGTCTTTGCTAATCCAGGTTGGCTCCGGAGCGATCAAAACACGAACCCCGCACGCCATCACCTTCTAAATGATATTACACCAGTTACCCCAAGAAGGCAAACGGGAAAACTCCGCTACAGGCAACTGTCCTCCTGCAGTGAAAAGCCGGATTTTCTCTCTTTCATTATGATCATCTCATGGTTGACCCAAATCAGTTCACTTTCAACCTCGACAACTTATTAGGCTAAATATTACATTACCGTGATGCGATGATCTGTCTACAACCTAAAAAAATAACTAGACTTTCCCTACATGGAATTTAACTTCATATGTAAATTTCTTACGGTATTATATCTGGACAACCCTTCTTTACGGATAATATCAATTAAATTTCCAATGAGTTCAAATGTCATGCGGGAAATTATAATTGAAGATTTCACTTTATCTTTAATGATAAACGATTTTTCTTTCGCTACTGTACCGTAGCGTGGAATTTAACTTCCCACTTGGAATTTAACTTCTTATAGAAATTTCTAACAGTACTATGTGCGGACGAAGCCTCTTAATGGGTAATATCAATCAAATTTCCGATGAGTTCAACTATAGAGCGGAAAATAGACAGTGAAGATTTCATTTAGTTATAAATCATAAATGAATTTTTGCTTGCTACTGTACGTGACGATTCCACTTCCACCTAAAAAAATGATATCATCATGATATTACAAACCGAAATAGGCCATACAGAAAAAGATGAACGGAACCAACGAAACAGGATGGGTTGTTAAAGAAGAGCCCGGCCCAGCTCCAGCCACGCTCAGTTATTCCGTGTCGCACCCTTGCAAATCTGGCCAAACACGTACACATTTACACGACAATGCCTTCTTATGTAAAAGACGTGGATAAATACACTCTCGACCCAGAAGAAAGTGTATTGTCACTTATTGTAGTCGAGTGACCAAACGTTTGCGAGGTTATAACGCCAAGGCTCGTGACGGTCAGGCAGCCTTTCACTCGCTTACAGCTTTTGAAATTAGGCTATATCTTGTACCGGTGGCCCGCTGCTCAGATGACGCGGTGGTGTCCGCAAGATTTGAGTTTCACGCTTCAAACATGACCGTTTGTACCGTCGTGAAACTCGACAACCCGGCCCAGGCTCCATTGCAGCCTGGGACCCACGTCGTGAATCTGAACAATGTCTCCCACCTTGGGTGCAACAATATCAATAGTATCCACAGTTGTATGCTGAAGAATGGTTAAATACACTTATCGGAACCGATTCCGGAAACGTTGCGAAACCTGAACATTATACTGACGTCGTGATAGGCGCTCTGAACAATATCTACGTCTTCATCCAGGCCATGCTTCGCCACAGGTATGCTATCCAAACTATATCCAAACACCAAGTGGGACGGCGTTGGTGGTTGATAGTCATTGACTGAGTCGGAAATAGATGATATTGGTCCATAGCTCACTGTAACATTCTTTATCGATACAGCTTTACCACTTTCACGGTCCTCTAGCAGAAGCCTTCAAACCAAGAGGCCCGACAAAGGTTGAAATGCCTATTGCATTTATTTTGATTCAGAAAATTATGAGCCCTGTGATGTACCGCTCAAGATTTTAGTATTTTACCCGAACTCACAAAGTTTGATCCGTTGTCGCTGATTAACATTTTATAAAAGGAGAGTCGAGCGGAGAATCTCTGATGGGGTTGAGGATTGCTTCTGCAGTCAGGAACTTGATAAATTCAAAGGGAACAGCTCGCCTGGAAACGCGGTTGTTCAGTCCATTGAACCGTTTTTAGGTTCGAATCTTAATCTCCACGTATAAGGGACTGGCATAATCGACACCTGTAACCGCAAAGGGACGTGACCGACTTACCTTGTAACCTAGAAGAGAAGTTTATAGTTTTTGGTTTGCATAACCAGTGTAGATCAAAGTTTGATTTAGTGGGGCTTAGCCACGAGACAAGGATATTGATCGCTTAGCTCTGTCCCAATGAATGGTCAAGATGGTTTGAAATCGGCAGATGAGGTGGTTCATCTCTACACTCATTAGGTCATTAATGCAGGAAGATGAGGGAGCTTATTGGCAGATGAGGTGGCTTATCTCTACACTCATTAGGTTATTAATGCAGGAAGATGAGGGAGCTTATCGGCAGATGAGGTGGCTTATCTCTACACTCATTAGGTCATTAAAGCAGTAAGATGAGCGAGCTTATTGGCAGATGAGGTGGCTTATCTCTACACTCATTAGGGCATTGATGCAGGAAGATGAGGGAGCTTATTGGCAAATGAGGTGGCTTATCTTTACACTCATTAGGGCATTGATGCAGGAAGGAAAAATTTAAATGATTGATTCCAACTGTAACTTTATTGATTTATGAGGCGGACATAACGGGGCTTGCCGTTAGGCTGGTGACGTAGCCTTGAAAGACCACTGGTAGAGAACCGGTTGTGATATCAACCTCTGATTAGGCCAAACCAAAGGGAGTTTTTTTTGTAGATGTGCCAAGCAATAACTCTTAGCGCGGCTGGAATTTCATATCGTCGAGTTGCTAGACTCGGAGAAGGCACCGAATAAACTCAGAGAAGAACCGGGATGCTACAAAGATCAAAAGCCATTAATTGGGTTAGTGGGGCCTCGACTGTATGCACTTCTCACTTTCTATTTTGGAAAAAACTGCATCGGTTTGTGCTAAGAAAGTTGATTACAGATCTTCTCCACCGTCACACAAAAACTGTGTTACAACAAACCGATTATGAGTTTGGGGTTACATCGACTGGCCTGTAACTTGCAGAGAACAAAAAAGAGTTATTCAGCAACCGCAGTCTGGAAACAGTAAAAAAAGAATAGCCGCCCATAACACAAAAACAATTGTTACTAACACAGAGTTACGATCGCAATAGGTTTAGTTAAAACATTATAACATTATGACAAGATATATTTAGTTATAATTAATAAAATCATAAATTCAAGAACAAAATTGGTGTAGATGTGGGTAATTAAAAAAATAAAAATCAACTTAATTATTAGCAGCGCAGTGCCACTTTCTACTTGAAAATCAGCGGACGTTATTCATATTATTATTTGACCCCTATATCTATTGCCAACACCTGAAACTACGAAATTTTCGTTGCTCTTGATTGGAAGCTTATATTCAGATTTATTTCGTATCACCTATACTAAATATTACAAAGAATTTAACGACGTCATTTTCTTTCTAGTTTTATTCTGAAAAAATCGAGAAACTATCGATTAAGCACTGATCTCATATTGCTTAGATTTATTTTGAAAACAACGGTTCCACTGGAGTGAAACAGAGAGCTTTTAGAAGGATTTATGTTAAGCTTTGGTTGATTAGTGAGTTACCAGTTGGCAAAACCAGTTTAGTTGAAAAATTAAAGTTAGCTTCGGTGAGTTTTAATAACTCAAGTGTACACGGCGCTTGCAATTTCAAGGCACTTTCGATATGTTTTAAATTAAAATATGAATTTAAATATTTAGAAAATAAGCACCATTGGGCGTAGGTCCTTGGCGGAGCTCTGTGCATAAATTTCTGACTCCTAATTATTATTTTTTAAATAAAATTATTAAATAATATGAAACAGGGTCAAGTATTATGGACTCACACCTTTACCAGACAAGGACAAGGGTGTGAAATGAAATCTTTGGTATTGTGCTATTATAAATTCCCAACTTAACAGAGAAAAGACATCCGAGGTAATATAGAAGGGGAAAAGAAGAGAGATATGAAAGCCGCAAGAAAATCAAGGACGCTGTTGCTTCATAGCGGGTAATCTTGTCACTGGTGAGGCTTGACTGACAGTGGAGGAAGCAAGGTCCACGAGTTGTACTCAGAGGCGTGCCAGCAGGAGGCTGGCGTAAAAAAAAGGGAGGGAGTTGATTCACTGTTGTTCTGCGCCAATCCGAAACATAAAATAAAGGCTGCACAAAAATGATTGGCTATACCAAATATGCCACATGGAAGACAATTACACACCATTCTGCCTTCCTCATTCAGGCAGGGTGCGTCTAGTAAACGGACATTTTATTTTGAAATAGTATACCCTTATGAGTGTAGCTACCAGGAATAAAATGAGAGGCTTAAGCTCTACAATTTTAAGAGAATATATACATTTAGAACACAATTTGACTTATGTTTATTATTAAGAATTATGAATGCACAATTCTCCTCTTACTTGAATGTACAAGGCTGTATAGTAGTTGTATGATATTTGAACCAATTCGAAAATCTAGATTATTTACATTATATATTTATACATAGGCACGAGCCAAGGTGGGGGTGCTATTCAGACATAAAAATTGCTACACCATGTGAACAGGATACAAATTTGAATATCCTACTATATAAATCTTTAATATAATTATTAGTCTGCTCTAGCTTCAGAAACCTAGTCTGAGCTACTGGAGTCATTTGTAGAGCTTGAGAATTGGCGTCCTAGTTTCATCACTGAGGTAGGTACATAGTGAAATACTCTGTTATTCTTGCCTGTATTCTGTGGAACTCTTTGGGGTTCCAAGGTATAGCCCTCGTTATAAATAATTCCACAGAGTTAGTGGCTAATTTGTCATGTGGATTGGTCAGTAATACCTAGCTGAGTATTTTAATCATGGTTTCATTCAGTTAGAAATTGGCTTGTAAAACGTGATAAAGGGAGCAGTGAAAATTCCTAGTTTCTCAGTCAAGTCTTTACCACTAATATAAAATGTACATTTCCAAATGTCTTCACTAGCTAATTATATTCACACAACATGAAAACACTTGCCACACAGTAACTAGCTTTGGCACGTTGCAGCAGTTCGTGCTCTACAAACGAATAATAATGTTTTAAATAAATAAAACAATACTAAACGCCTTGATAGACACGTGAGCTTGCCTCAGATGTTCTAGGAATTGAGCCTCTAGAAATGTAAGCAGACGGAAGGATGGTCTTGCCAACATGGGTCTGAAGAAAAATATCTGAATCTTGTTCAGTTGATGATATATGTTTAATGACGTTTTAGTGCCTTAGTGTCTGCGCATTTATTCGTGTGTTACCCGAATAATAAATATTATTGCACTGCCATTATGTGTAAGATCATCATATTTGTACTAGCTGAACAGAAATGTCGTAGCTACATACAGAGAGATGCAAACAATGAGATCAAAAGAGGTGATTGCTTAATAGCAATAGGTGCTTGTGATGCACGTATAATGTGTTAAATGTTATTAGGATAATGTAGGGTCAATTAAGGACTTCTGCATCACTCGCCTTTCAGACTGCAGCCGGGGATGCAGTATTGTGTTCGCCCCTTCTTAGCTGGCGTCCAAAAGCGTAGCGTTAGTTACATGTTGAAGCGGTCTGGTGTTCTTACTGCTCTGCCAGACTTGGTGGTTTGAGTGAACACCCAGACGTGAGGTCATGGATTTACTTGGACTCGCCGTCCTGTGCGAGTTTGCGGTGGTAAATTTGCTGGGTGTCTGTCGGTCTGGGTTATTTTGCGTGTACCGATCCTCCGGACGTGCTGCGCTTGGTGGTGGAACTACCTCTGGACCTGGTGTGGTTGACGGAACGTTTCCAATTTGTATCGTGACAGGTAAGTGTCTTTCGGGGAAACGTCGTCTATGCGATGGGCCGTTTTCAAACGAGAGACGTGGACATTGTCTGGTTTGCCTTGTTACTTGATGGTGTAGTGTGTCGATGTACGTTAAACTACCTCTAATGGTAGTTCGTAGGGTGCTTCGAGCGGGCGCCGTACTCTGTCGATGCGGACAAAGGCATGCGTCGCTATTTTGAGTTTGGGGTTGAGATGGCCCTCTGCTGGTTGAATTGGTCGGGTCTGTGCCGGACCAACTCGTTCGTGAAGACTTGGAGTCTCTGGTTGTACTCGGTGATGTTGGTCAGCGCAGGATTGCGGTTTCTGACGAACAGGTCGCATGGAAGTAGCAAGTTTACTACGAACATGAATTCTGCTGATGTGTAGCCGATGTCCTCTTTTACTGCGGATCGCATGCTTAGGAAGATGAGTGGAAGTTTTTCCACCCAGTGGTGAGGACCAGCCTGCGTTTTCAATGCATCCTTGACTCGGCGGTGGAGTCGTTCAATCAGGCCATTGGCCTGAGGGTGGTAAGCGGTGGTCTCGATTCACACCGAATCAAGGGTTTCCATGAGACTGTAGAGGTCCTTAATTGACCCTACATTATTTTAATAAACACTAAACGCATTACACGTGCATCACAAGCACTATTACGATTTAGCAATCGCATATTTTGATCTCATTGTTGCATATCTCTGTAGGTAGCAACAACATTTCCGTTCAGCCAGTACAAACAGCTTCCAACCATAATGGCAGTGCAACAAATATTTATTTTAGCTAAATAAATTTGTATACCCACGCACTAAAAGCCATGGAACATGAATCAGATGGAATAAATGATTCAGAGAAATATTCTTACAAATTCAGAGATTTTTTATTTGCACATGGATCTGGCAACAAGCGGAGCGGGCTTTGTTTTTCTAGGCTCTTCCATTTTGGCGGCTCGCACGATATGGTCGTTTCTGTGTTTCCTTAAGACCTGGCCAAACATAGATTAGGCTTACCTGGGATACTGCTCCACAGAAGACAGGTGAGAACAGTGTAATGTCCTATTCCCAGTGTAGAGCAGAACCCATTGTAAAGACCTGGATGCAAGATTGCAACAGCAGGCACAAAGCTGACTATGAAGGCACATTCCTCTGCCAAATGACATACCAAGCAGTCACTTGTGTGTGATAACATAATGAAATCTTTAATCCTGAGTAGCACCATAC
>SDVV010020000.1:0-13412 GCA_016164225.1 Gammarus roeselii
CCGTGGGCACCATGTGAGCACCACGTGAATAAATGATCACACCGTGGGCACCACGTGTGCACCACGAGAATAAATGTTCCCGTCGTGGGCACCATGTGAGTAACACGTGAATAAATGATCCCCCCGTGGGCACCATGTGAGCACCTTGTGAATAAATGATCCCCCCGTGGGCACCACGTGTGCACCACGCGAATAAATGATCCCCCCTTGGGCACCATGTGAGCACCACGTGAATAAATGATCCCTCCGTGGGCACCATGTGAGCACCACGTGAATAAATGATCACACCGTGGGCACCACGTGTGCACCACGAGAATAAATGTTCCCGTCGTGGGCACCATGTGAGTAACACGTGAATAAATGATCCCCCCGTGGGCACCATGTGAGCACCTTGTGAATAAATGATCCCCCCGTGGGCACCACGTGTGCACCACGCGAATAAATGATCCCCCCTTGGGCACCATGTGAGCACCACGTGAATAAATGATCCCTCCGTGGGCACCATGTGAGCACCACGTGAATAAATGATCACACCGTGGGCACCACGTGTGCACCACGAGAATAAATGTTCCCGTCGTGGGCACCATGTGAGTAACACGTGAATAAATGATCCCCCGTGGGCACCATGTGAGCACCACGTGAACAAATGATCACACCGTAGGCACCACGTGTGCACCACGTGAATAAATGATCCCCCCGTGGGCACCACGTGTGCACCACGTGAATAAATGATCCCCCCGTGGGCACCATGTGTGCACCACGCAAATAAATGACCCCCCCGTGGGCACCATATATGCATTTCATTTACTGTATCCTGGTATTGTACGTGAATTGCTTGATTATTCACTGTCCCCGAATATCAGTGCTGTAAGGAACAAACAGAAAATGCATGGATATCATCCATCCTCTGATCCAATGCGATTATCTACACACAAGCTGATGAGAAGTGAATAAAGTTTACTGAAAAAAAGAGAATGCAATATTTCATCATTCCGTGTATAACAATTGACTGTAAATGCAATTATACTGCAATTAGAAAACGTTATCCGAACATTACCTTTGTCAGCCATGGCCAATTGATTAAACAGGGCAAAGCGGTTCCCAATTTAAATAGTTCGTTTAATTAACGAATGCTCCCATGTGTGAGACGTCAATAAAATATCCACTAGTATATTGTATATCTATCGATAACAAATGGACCAAAAAAAACATTGTTACACCTAATTATGTCGAATAGGAGAATGACCATTCTAGATCATGGTATTATTCACAAAATGTACTTGTCAACATCCCGTATATTTCGAGGTGATTAACTAACACCGAATTGGGAATTTAGTTGAAAACCGCGGATCTCCGAAATTTTAAATGAATATCGTGATGATATCTACGAAATTATTTCACCTTCCAAACAACTGATACATAAATGATTTCCTTCATAACGAAATAGTTATTTTAAAAAAATGATGTCATTTGAAATAACATTTCTGATTATTCATTTGTTATTGAGTTAAATATTTGCAATGTGATCAAACTTAAGGGAGGGGGGGGGGAGTTTTTTATGTTTTTTTTGAGTGCCTGCGAATGTACGACATCTGACACAAGAGCATGGCATTTATTGCAGAAACATACGGACTTGAAAACCTTTATTGAGAAGTTCTAACAATGAACCTTTTCATAATCCCATGCTATTTATCAAGCAAATTTACTTACATGGTTTGATTGTACAAAAAAGGGAGTTTAATCCACAAAATATTTTTCAAAGACTAGGCGAGATTACACACAGTCACTCTCGTCACAATAACATAACTGAATAATGCTTCAGTCTACGTCACAGCGCAATATTAGGCCACTTAATTATTCAGTCGACACGTAATTTCGCGGACATAATCGAACCACTACCCCATCAAGTCTTCAGATATCCGCCGGCTTACAGCATTATTATGAGATCAAATCTTTTATTTGTGATACCCAATCAGTTGCATAAACGATGAACGGGAATAAACATCGAACGGAAATGTAATTCCCAGAATTACTCATTGATTGCCCGTCTGGTCGTATACTCGTTGCATCTTCAAATGTCAATCTGCCCAGAAATTCTTACCACAGGCTTCTTTGCTGAAGATTACATGAAGTACTGATTACTGCTACCGATGTTCTTCAGGGCCTGTGGTGAATTTTCTTTCGGGGTAGACAAATTGGAACAAGGAATCTTTCTCATCGTCAAAGACGCGTGGAGTGCCATCCTAAGTTTCTCATTGAACATTATCGTCAATGATCATTTGGCTAGGGGAGATTACCGGGGGCAAATTGAGGCTACCATCCTCGGAAATGGTAATAAATACCATCTAATAGCAGGTAACCACGTCTGTTATCACACAAAAATCTTCCAACCAACTGCTTCATGGATGTAAAATATTTCTAGAACATTGATTGATACAAATACAGACAATTGGCCGAATCCCTCAGAAATGGGGGTGACCGCCGGCAAGGTGCACCTAATACTCCTTCGACGCTAACAAACTTTGAACTTTGGAGCTGAAGAGTCCGACCAGAGCCTCACAACACACACTTCGGCTCATGAGTGAGACCCGAGATAAGTTTTAGCAGCAAAGCCCGACTACGTTTACTGCAACACCCCTGATGCATCACTGTAACCAGGGCCTCCTACACCCACGTCCATCCTGTTTCTCAACGAAATTTCAGAGCGGGAAAGCACATCAGGGACACGTCGAAACCCTTCTATTCACAAACAATGGAATTTACATATTCAAGCCTGTCCGTCAAATTCTCACTTGAAGAACTTGAAGTTCCTGAAGAGGAGCCCGAACAGCCTTCTTCGTCACTGCGGTCCCCGCAGTCGTTGTCTCCGTCACACTTGTAGCGTGCGACGATACAGCGACCGTTGGCGCACGTGAACTGATCGCTGTTGCACGTGCCTGTGTGAGAAGCAAAGTGTTGTACGATGGAGCTTACTCCCATTGTGACAAAGAATAGGGGCTTCAGTGGGTATTTGAGAGTATTTGGTCGAAGTAATCACGCGCAACAGGGAATCTTGTGCTGAATACAACAGCAAATATTGCGAGAATTGGCAGGTACTGATTTATTTATTCAAATTGAATCATGAGAAGGAAGGAATTAGACATTACTAAGTTTATCGATGTAACTGGTTTATAATATAGCCCATCTTCAATAAAAAAAACGATAAATGGGCTTCTATGAGAAGAATGCTACAAGAAAACTGATAATATTTTAGTCCTGAGTTAATACTATAATGCTTATCAGAGAGCATGGCTATTTCTTTTTGTTGTTTTCTAATTGTTCGTTTGTTACGCAGCCGATTTGACCCACTCTCACTTTCATCAATAAACGTACATCTTTAAATGTCAATTTGCCCAAAAATTCTTATCGACGGCTTGTTTACTGAAGATTACTTGAAATCCTGATTAATGTTTTGTATTGTTTCAAGGCCTATTGTGGATACATTCCCGGGGTAGATAAATTGAATCAGGAATCTTTCTCGTTGTCAAAGGCGCGTGGAGTGCTATTCTGAGTTCCCATTCGAACATTATCGGCAATGATCCTTCGGTTTACAAGTGATTACAAGAGTAAGATGACAGCAGCAGGGCATTTAGCCCAAACTAGGTTGCCTTCTATAGCAAGAGGAATAGTTCCGAAGTAGAACCTCTAGGAGCGATTCATGTGTCATTTCTGTTCTTAAAACATCGAGGAAGGAAGGGAACGGCTTAGTCATTTAACGGCAATTCATAAAGAATTTACAGGAGCCGTGACATGAACGTTTCGATTGTACTGTTTACAACCTTTGCTTTAAGTTTGTTCCATTCATTGACCCGAGATAAGTGTTAGCAGCAGGGCCCGACTACGTTCACTGCGTAACCCCTGCTGCATCACGGTAACTATGGCCTCTACACCCACGTCCATCCTGTTTCTAAACAAGATTTGGGAGCAGGAAAGCACATCAGGGAGATGTCAAAACTTTTCTTTCCACTAACAATGGAATTTACATATTCAAGCCTGTCCGTCAAATTCTCACTTGAAGAACTTGAAGAGCCAGAAGAGGAGCCCGAACAGCCTTCTTCGTCACTGCGGTCCCCGCAGTCGTTGTCTCCATCACACTTGTAGCGAGCAACGATGCAGCGACCGTTGGCGCACGTGAACTGATCGCTGTTGCACGCGCCTGTGGGAGAAGCAAAGTGTTGTACGATGGAGCCAACTCCCAATGTGACAAAAAATAGGGGCTTCAGTGGATATTTGAAAGCATTTGGTCAAAGTCATTACGCGCAACAGGGAATCTTGTGCTGAATACAACAGCAAACATTGCGAGAATTTGCAGGTACTGATTTATTTATTCAAAATGAATTATGTTAAGGGATGAATTAGACATTACCAAGTTTATCCATCTAACTGGTTTACCCTATACCCTATCTTCAATAAAAAAACTATAAATGGGCTTCTATGAAGAGAATGCTACAAGAAAACTGATAATATTTTAGTCCTGAGTTAATACTATTATGCTTATCAAAGAGCATTGTTATTTTTTTTTTTCTAATTGTTCGTTTGTTACGTAGCCGGTTTGAGCAAAGCTCACTTTCATCAATAAACATACATCTTAATACGTCAAGCTGCCCAAAAAAAAGTATCAATGGCTTCTGTGCTGAAGATTACTTGAAATCCTGATTAATGTTACTTATTGTTTTAAGGCCTGTGATAATTCACTTTCGGGGTAGATAGATTGAATCAGGAATATTTATCTTTATCAAAGACGCGTGGAGCGTCATTCTGAGTTCCTAATCGAACATTATCGTTGATGATCATTCGGCTTACAAGTGATTACAGGCGTATAAGACAACAATAGGACTTTGGCCCAGTTACGTGGTCTTTTGATTGCAAAAGTATTATTTCTCAAGTAGAACGTCAAAAAGCGCTTCATGTGTAATTTCAGTTTTAAAAACATCATGAAAGGAAGGGAACGGCTTAGCTATTTAACGGCGATTGAGGTAGAATTAATCTAGCTATGACTTGAACGTTTCGATTGTATTGCTGTTTACAACCTCTGATTTAAGTTTGTTCCATTCATTCATCGACAACTCTATGTGTGAAGAAATTCCGCGTGATGTTGAGTGAGAAACGCTTCCCAACAATCCGTATCCATTATTCCTACCTAGTCACTCCGCTCGCATCTAGAGTGAAAAGGTTCACTCGGTCACCGTTTTCATTACCCTTCACAATTTTCCGCACCGCGATCATGTCACCTTGGACACGACGCTTCAATAGTGAATAAAGATTGAGTTTAAGTAGTCTGCCTCCGTACGATTTGTTGCGCAGCGAAGGAATATGTCTAGCAGCTTTGCGTTGAAACTTCTCTTATTCGATAACGTCTTTTCTAGGATATGAAGACCAGAATTGAACGGAATACTCAAGATGCTGTTTGACAAATGCATCGTACAACTTATGAATACTGTGTTTGGTTTTGTACGAGATAGTGCCGGATATCATCCCAAGCATTTTGTTGCCTTTTATGGCAGCATCCATACATTGCTTGCATTTTTTTAAATCGCTACTTGAAAGGACATCCAAAAATCTCTCTTCATTTACAAGAATTGGTTTCTTTACAGACATTGAATATTTGTGATTGCGGTCATGAGGTCAAATGTGCATAACTCTACATTTGTCTACATTAAATTTCATCTGCTAATTCTCTAACCAATGAACAATTTTATTCAAGTCTAATTGGATCTGCTGACACTCAACTTCTGTTTGCACTTTTCCTCCTATCTTAGTATCGTCTGCAAGCCTGCTAATATTCGAAAACACATTTCTGTTTAGTTCGTTCATGAAAATTCTGAAGAAAACTGGCCCTAACACAGATCCTTGAGGCACGCTGCTTATAACATTACCGAAAGGAACTTCCTTTATGTACAACTCGCTGCCGTCTGTTCGTAAGCCAACAATTTATCCAGTTATTAAGCTTGCCTCGGATACCGATGCAGTGCAATTTACTAACTAAGCGCTTGTGGAGAACTATATCGAAGGCTTTTGAAAGTTAAGGTAAATGATGTCGATTAGAGATTTTGTGTCTTGAATTTCAATTACAAGCTTTAAAAAGTAGCCGGCTTGCAGGACATGAACGATTGCGTCTAATGCCATTCTGAGAGTCGCTTATCAAGCTGCTTGATTTTAAAAACTCAGTAATTTTATCCATTGTCAAATTGTCCATAAATTTTCCAATGACTGAGGTGAGACTAATTGTTCAGTATTTGCCGGAACACTCTTTATCTCCTTTTCATAAATTTTAAGTGACGTTGGTCCCTCTCCATTGAGAGGGCAAGTGCCATTTGTGTGAGATTGGGTTAAAATTTTTGATACCTGTAATACGAGCATGAAAGAGATGCGTGACACGGTTCTGCATAATTCCGATACATCCCTAAACACATCAATAGGCCGGCGACACATAATTCCAGTCAGTGCTACATGTGGGTCTTACACATAAATAATAAAAATTATCCAAAACAAAAAAAATCATGACGTACGAATAATGCCAACCTACTCCAGACACTTTCCGCACACCCAAATTACTACAAGGCCATGAATGAATTATTAATGTCACCACCTTTATCTTCCAACATTAAATATTAATAAAACACTTCTATACTGCATGCTGCGGGGACTCTCGGTTGCAGAAATTGCCTAGCGGCAATTTAAGTATAACGGCTAGACCAATCTTGTAGGTTCTCCCCTTAATTTCATGGTCTGAGGTGCGGATCGAACAGCCCGTAGAAACCCCTTTATCGCCTGAAGGGCGTATTACGGAAATGGGCAACTTTATATCATGTACGTTAACACAGTCAAGGTATTATATAATTTATGTCAACACCATCAATGCAATTTACGTTAACACAATCGTAATAAGAGGGACACAATTTCTATTTGTACATCACAAATTTATCAAACTTAATAAATACACACACTAAATATTTCAACACTCTGACACACGCCTTTATTTCGGACGAACTAATCTCAACCACTCCAAAGGACCACTGCACTACATTCTTCCTGGTCGCTGTGTTTTTAATATCAGACGTTTTACCGTAAGGAGCCGCCCAATGTCTTTCACCAGCATATGCTCCTGGGCATGGATTACCCGAATCCCTCTTTGCAAATGTAATTTCATCCAGCAACTCAATCCTCCCCAACTGACTCAAAGTAAAAAGGTAGTGCATGTAGGAGTCTGACTATATACACTTTAAATACCCCAAAGGTGTCCCATCAATACGTGCAAACACTACGATCAAAATACTAAATCTTAACTAGTGACATGCATAATACGGGGTGGTAACTGATTACTATACAACAACCTCTCGGTTCAGAGGGAGTGAACTTCTAACAGAGCTCTAATGGGGGTCAGGCTGTCCTGTCATCTTTCCAATCAGTCGAGGCGATTTGTCATGCGCGCTAAACGGATGTGTCCCGAACCTAACAACTCATAAATGCAGCCGACTTGCACTGCACTTAATTGGTTTTTTCCTTCTCGGATAATGCCCCAATACGAAATCCCCGAACACACGTTCCTCTCCTGACTTTTGTTTACTTACATTTATTTTTTGGCTTTAACGGCCCACTTCATGTCACTGTTCGGCGATTTCGTTCTAAGTCTCTTTCACTATTCTGGGATGAACGTGGTCCAGACCTAGAGATTTTGTGATTTGCAATTTATCTATATATTTTATAACTTCGTCAGTGGAGAAGTTTACTGTGCTGAGGGCTTCAATTTATCTTTCATTTATGATATCCTGGGGATTAGGAATATCCGGATTCTCTAACGTAAATTCGGAACATAAATATTGTTCCAGTAAGACACTCATGTTAGTGTCAAAGGCTTCCAGCTTACCCCTATGATCCTTATGAGGACCTATTACACATCTTGAGAGATTACCGCCGGCCACTTGAGGCTATGATCGACGAAAATTATGGAAGATAGCACGTTATCATGGATTCCTCATACATTGATTAATACAGATACAGACACTCTGCCTAATCCCTCAGAAACATGGTGACCGCCGACAAGGTGCACATAACACATTCGACGCTAACGAACTTAGTACTTTGGCTCTGAACAGTCATAGCCAGAACCTCGCAACAAGCACTTCGACTCATGAGTGAGATCCGAAATTAGTGTTAGTAGCAGGACCCGACTTTGTTTATTGCATTACCCCTGCTACATTACGATAACCGGGACCTTCTACACCCACGTCAATGCTGTTTCTCAAAGAGATTTTGAGGGAAGGAGAGCACAGCAGGGACGCGTTAAAACTCTCCAATTCAAATACAATGGAATTGATATATTCGAGTCTGCCAGTCAAATTCTCACTTGAAGAACTTGAAGAGCCAGAAGAGGAGCCCGAACAGCCTTCTTCGTCACTGCGGTCCCCGCAGTCGTTGTCTCCGTCACACTTGTAGCGAGCGACGATACAGCGACCGTTGGCGCACGTGAACTGATCGCTGTTGCACGCGCCTGTGTGAGAAGCAAAGTGTTGTACGATGGAGCCAACTCCCAACGTAACAAAGAATAGGGGCTTCAGTGTGTATTTGAGAGCATTTGGTCAAAGTCATTACGCGCAACAGGGAATCTTGTGCTGAATACAACAGCAAATATTGCGGGAATTGGCAGGTACTGATTTATTTATTCAAATGAATTATGTTAAGGGATGAATTAGACATTACCAAGTTTATCGATGTAACTGGTTTATACTACAGCCTATCTTCAATAAAAAAAAAACATCAATGCTACAAGAAAACTGATAATATTTTAGTCCTGAGTTAATACTATTATGCTTATCAGAGACCATAGTTATTTCTTTTTGTTGTTTTCTAATTGTTCGTTTGTTACGCAGCCGATTTGATCCACTCTCACTTCCAACAATAAACGTACATCTTTAAATGTTAATTTGCCCAAAAATTCTTATCAACGGCTTGTTTGCTGAAGATTACATGAAATCCTGATTAATGTTTTCTATTGTTCCAAGGCCTATGGTGGATACATTCCCGGGGTAGATAAATTGAATCAGGAATCTTTCTCGTTGTCAAAGGCGCGTGGAGTGCCATTCTGAGTTCCTATTCGAACAATATCGGCAATGATCCTTCGGTTTACAAGTGATTACAAGAGTAAGATGACAACAGCAGGGCATTTAGCCCAAACTAGGTAGCAAGAGGAATAGTTCCGAAGTAGAACGTCTAGGAACGATTCATGTGTCATTTCTGTTCTTAAAACATCGAGGAAGGAAGGGAACGGCTTAGTCATTTAACGGCAATTCATGTAGAATTTACAGGAGCCGTGACATGAACGTTTCGATTGTATTGTTTGCAACCTTTGCTTTAAGTTTGTTCCATTCATCGACAACTCTATAAGTGAAGAAATTCCGCGTGATGTCAAGTGAGAAACGCTTCCCTACGATCCGTATGTATTATTCCTAGTCACTCCGCTCGCATCTAGAGTGAAAAGGCTCGCTCGGTCGCCGTTTTCATTACCCTTCACAATTTTCCAAACCTCGATCATGTCACCTCCAACACGACGCTTTACTAGTGCATGAAGATTGAGTTCAAGTAGTCTGTCTTCGAACGATTTGCTGCGCAGCGAAGGAATGAGTTTGGCAGCTCTGCGTTGAACCTTCTCTAATTTGATAACGTTTTTTCTAAAATATGGAGACCAGAATAAAAGGGAATACAGAAGATGCCGTCTAAAAAATGCATCGTACAACTCCTGAATACTGTGTTTGGTTTTGTAAGAGATATTGCGGGATATCATACCAAGCATTTTGTTGCATTTTTTGGCAGCATCGATACGTGCTTGCTTTTTTTAAGTTGCTACTAACGATGACACCCAAATCTTTCTCTTCGGTTACAGGAGTTGGTTTCATTACGGACATTGAAAATTTGTGCTTGGGGTTATAAGGACGTATGTGCATAAAATTACATCTGTCTACATTAAATTTCAGCTGCTATTTTTCTGACCAATGAACAAATTAGTTCAAATCTAATTAGATCTGCTGATACTCAATTTCGGTTTGCACTTTTCTTTCTATCTTAGTATCGTCTGCATAAAATTGCTAGTATTCGAAAGCACATTTCTATTTGATCGTTCATGAAAATTCAAAAGAAAACTAGCTCTAACACGGATCCTTGAGGCACGCTGCTTATAACAGCGTGAAGTACAACTCGCTGCCGTCTGTCCGTAAGTCAACATTGTATCCCGTTCCTAAGCTCGCCTCAAATACTGATTCTGTGCTATTTGCTAACTAGGCGCTTGTGGGGGACTTTATCAAAGGCTTTTGAATGATAAGGTAAATAATGTAGATAACAGATTTTGTGTTGTGAATTTCAATTACATTCATGAAAGAAGTAGCAGGTTTGTAAAGCAGGAACGATTGTGTCTAAAGCCATTGTGAGAGTCGCCAATCAAGTTGTTTGATTCTAAAAATTCAGAAATTTCAAACATAATCAAAATTTCCATCAATTTATAAACTATTGATGTGGGACTAATTGGTCGGTATTTGGCGCGGCTCTGTTTGCCTCTTATTTTTAAAAAATTGAAGTGACGCTGGCCTCTCTCCATTGAAAGGGGCAAGTGGCATTTGTGAGAGATAGGATGAAAATGTTTGATAACTGTTCGGTGATTTCGTTCCTAGTTTCTTTCATTATTCTGGAATGAACTAGATCTGGACCTGGAGATTTTGTAACCTGAAATTTATCTATATATTTAATAACTTCGTCAGTGGAAAAGTGTACTGTGCTGAGAGCTTCAATTTACTTTTCCGCTATGATATCGTGGGATTATGAATATCCGGATTCTTTGGCGTAAATGCCGAACATGAATATTGGTTTAGTAGGACACTCATGTTAGTGTCATCAGTGTCTAGCTTACCACCTTCATTCTCAAGCGGACCTATTACAGACCTTGAGAGATAACCGAGTCTATTGAGGCTATAATTGACGAAAATATATATGATACCATCTAATGACAGGTAAGCACGTCTGCAATCACAAAAAAACTCTCGAACTACAACTTCATGGATGGAAAACGTTCCTCAAACATTGAATAATACGGCCGAATCCCTCAGAAATGGGGGTGACCGCCAGAAAAGGTGCACCTAACACTCCTTCGACGCTAACAAACTTTGCACTTTGGCGCTGGAGAGTCCGACCAGAGCCTCACAACACATACTTTGGCTCATGAGTGAGACCCGAGATAAGTGTTAGCAGCAGGGCCCGACTACGTTCACTGCGTAACCCCTGCTGCATCACGGTAACTATGGCCTCCACACCCACGTCCATCCTGTTTCTGAACAAGATTTGGGAGCAGGAAAGCACATCAGGGAGATGTCAAAACTTTTCTTTCCACTAACAATGGAATTTACATATTCAAGCCTGTCCGTCAAATTCTCACTTGAAGAACTTGAAGAGCCAGAAGAGGAGCCCGAACAGCCTTCTTCGTCACTGCGGTCCCCGCAGTCATTGTCTCCGTCACACTTGTAGCGAGCGACGATGCAGCGACCGTTGGCGCACGTGAACTGATCGCTGTTGCACGCGCCTGTGGGAGAAGCAAAGTGTTGTACGATGGAGCCAACTCCCAATGTGACAAAGAATAGGGGTTTCAGTGGGTATTTGAGAGCATTTGGTCAAAGTCATTACGCGCAACAGGGAATCTTGTGCTGAATACAACAGCAAACATTGCGAGAATTTGCAGGTGCTGATTTATTTATTCAAAATGAATTATGTTAAGGGATGAATTAGACATTACCAAGTTTATCGATCTAACTGGTTTACCCTATACCCTATCTTCAATAAAAAAACTCTAAATGGGCTTCTATGGGGAGAATGCTACAAGAAAACTGATAATATTTTAGTCCTGAGGTAGTACTATTATGCTTATCAAAGAGCATTGTTATTTCTTTTTATTGTTCTCTAATTGTTCGTTTGTTACGTAGCCGGTTTGAGCAAAGCTCACTTTCATCAATAAACATACATCTTAATACGTCAAGCTGCCCAAAAAAAGTATCAATGGCTTCTGTGCTGAAGATTACTTGAAATCCTGATTAATGTTACTTATTGTTTTAAGGCCTGTGATAATTCACTTTCGGGGTAGATAAATTGAATCAGGAATATTTATCTTTATCAAAGACGCGTGGAGCGTCATTCTGAGTTCCTAATCGAACATTATCGTTGATGATCATTCGGCTTACAAGTGGTTACAGGCGTAAAAGACAACAGTAGGACTTTGGCCCAGTTACGTGGTCTTTTGATTGCAAAAGTATTATTTCTTAGGTAGAACGTCAAAAAGCGCTTGATGTGTAATTTCAGTTTTAAAAACATCATGAAAAGAAGGGAACGGCTTAGCTATTTAACTGCAATTGAGATAGAATTAATCTAGCTATGACTTGAACGTTTCGATTGTATTGCTGTTTACAACCTCTGATTTAAGTTTGTTCCATTCATCGACAACTCTATGAGTGAAGAAATTCCGCGTGATGTTGAGTGAGAAACGCTTCCCAACGATCCGTATCCATTATTCCTACTTAGTCACTCCGCTCGCATCTAGAGTGAAAGGGCCCACTCGGTCACCGTTTTCATTACCCTTCACAATTTTCCACACCGCGATCATGTCACCTCGGACACGACGCTTCAATAGTGAATAAAGATTGAGTTTAAGTAGTCTGCCTCCGTACGATTTGTTGCGCAGCGAAGGAATATGTCTAGCAGCTTTGCGTTGAAACTTCTCTTATTTGATAACGTCTTTTCTAAGATATGAAGACCAGAATTGAACGGAATACTCAAGATGCCGTTTGACAAATGCATCGTACAACTTATGAATACTGTGTTTGGTTTTGTACGAGATAGTGCCGGATATCATCCCAAGCATTTTGTTGCCTTTTATTGCAGCATCGATACATTGCTTGCTTTTTTTAAATCGCTACCTAAGAGGACACAGACATTGAATATTTGTGATTGCAGTCATGAGGTCAAATGTGCATAACTCTACATTTGTCTACATTAAATTTCATTTGCTAATTCTCTGACCAATGAACAATTTTATCCAAGTCTAATTGGATCTGCTGACACTCAACTTCTGTTTGCACTTTTCCTCCTATCTTAGTATCGTCTGCAAGCCTGCTAATATTCGAAAACACATTTCTGTTTAGATCGTTCATGAAAATTCTGAAGAAACTGGCCCTAACACAGATCCTTGAGGCACGCTGCTTATAACATTACCGAAAGGAACTTCCTTTATGTACAACTCGCTGCCGTCTGTTCGTAAGCCAACAATTTATCCAGTTATTAAGCTTGCCTCGGATACCGATGCAGTGCAATTTACTAACTAAGCGCTTGTGGAGAACTATATC
>SDVV010020001.1:0-13412 GCA_016164225.1 Gammarus roeselii
TAAACACGACCACCTGCACCACGTTCCTGGCTCTAAACACGACCACCTGCATCACGTTCCTGGCTCTAAACACGACTACCTGCACCACGTTTCTGGCTTTAAACACGACCTCTTGCACCACGTTCCTGGCTTTAAACACGACCACCTGCACCACGTTTCTGGCTCTAAACACGACCACCTGCATCACGTTCCTGGCTCTAAACACGACCACCTGCACCACGTTTCTGGCTTTAAACACGACCTCTTGCACCACGTTCCTGGCTCTAAACACGACCACCTGCACCACGTTCCTATCTCTAGTGGACGTTCTGTTTTGCATGTTGAGGCAAATGCTGCTGCCCGCAAGTAAATTATGTCTCCAAGCCCCCCAAATTATGTCTCCAATGATCTGTCGTGTAAACTTGTGTAGGGGTTTGTACCCTGATTTCAAAACAGCGTATATACGCCCTTCTATCCACTAAAACGAAAGGACAACAATCGGGACTCATCCTACAGTTATGTTTTGTTTTATAACTTGCAATACGTCGTATGAAATCATGTATTGTAATATTCCATTATTATGTAGTAGCCTATTTTATGCATCATAGAGTCAAGTTAAGAGAGATGTTCATTTATTTATTTGGATATTGAAAGTTAGTATACTATTCATGAGGGGAAAAAGCTCCTTCAGCTCCGTAAACTATTCTTGGGGGAACAAAGCTCCTTCAGATCCTCATCATGTTTCCAAACCACCTCAGTACACGTGAATCTGTCCTCCATTTCCTCCTCATCATCCCCGTTCTAAGTTTGAATATCTGTTCATTTACTTTTTACCCATTTTGCGTTTCAAATTTATTCGTCTCTCCTCCTACAAATTTGAAGCTATCTTCGCATTGAAAACATCATTTGAAAACTTTTGTAGTGTAGCTACTGTAAATTGTAGTGAAATGATATCAAAGATGGCATTCAGATGGCAGTAATTCGAATTAATTAAATTTGTAGAATACCTACACATTTTCCAAAAATTTTGAAATTAGTACTATTCTACCTTCAAACAATTTCATTATTTAATTTTGAAATGCTTCAAGGGAGTAAATGAACGAATTGTATACGTTATCCCCAATCCGAAATCGTAAGCCTTCTAAAAGCATTCTGTTGTGAAATTCTTTTTATTCGAGATATCAAGCGCTTCGTTGCAATTATGGAAAAACTATAGAAAATGGTATGGAGAAGAAGTTGTCTCTGGAATTATACTTGAATTTTAATTATATTCTGTCAGCCAAATATTTTTTCCCACAAGTAACAGACCATTCTGGGAAACACGAGTGTTTTCAATGTAGCGGGCGATGTCTAGTGACAATTGCTCGCATCTGACCCATGTTGCTAGTTCAATATAACTTGAGCAATTAGATTAGTGCAAGTCACATCTACTTACAAGTTGGTCCCATCAGCGTTTCACGTTACATATTAAGACATGGATTCCTATAGTCATGCAGCCGCTTACTACTAACTAGGAGGGTGGCTAAGTTAGGCTGACTTGTCCTTGCCCGGCTCGAACTCGCGACATGAAGCAGCCGAAGCAGGGACGGCAGATTTCTTGCCTCAAAGCTTATCATTATAGAAGCCTGTAGTCGACCTCTACATGCGTTGCACTTTCTGCCTACATGTAGTAGCTTTGTGTAGCTAGAAGGTACTGTAAGTGAGAGACGAATATTTTGCTCAAATATGCTTCATTTTCTGTAATGTGCGCAGTGGAGTCTATTGTTCTTCTCGTGAACTGCGTCATTATCATTTCAAGAAGATGCTTAGTTTCTGATGGTAAATCCCAGCTTTCGGGTGAATATTTCCCTTATTGCGTCCACTTATACTTTCATGTTTGTTTTTTCGAGCTGTCGGCATATAGTTCAGACACAGTTGGATTGGACTTGCGAATCGCTATCTTTTGTCTCTTCACAATATAGGTTAAAAATCGTGTTGGGATTAACCTGCTTTTCTAATTGGTAGGTTTAAAGACTTATTTTGCTGAATGTAAACAAAATTTGAACTTCTTTCCTTTATAAGATGTGTAAAATAGATTACTGAACATATATATTTCGATGAGCAATGTACGCAGTTTTTCTAATGGGCTATTATTACAATGTTTGCACGTGAAGGCGATGAAGAAGCACGGCGTGAGCCAGCTGGTGTTCTCTTCTTCGTGCACCGTGTACGGCGACCCAGAGCACCTTCCCATCACCGAGGACCATCCTACGGGCAACGTCACCAACGTGTACGGCCGCACCAAGTATCTCATAGAGGAGATGCTCAAAGACCTCTCCAGGGCTGATCCCGTAAGTCCTGACACCGACGGGCTCAGAAAAACAATAGGAACGGTGGGTTTAGACGGACAACTGGGCCGATGGGCTTAGACCAGGAATGGTATTAATATATTAACATGATTCTTGGGTTTAGACTGTCCACAGGACAGCAGACTGGGCCTCTATCTAATCATGCTGTTCTCAATTGTGAACTTAGGTCATCAGCGTGCAAGGCCATTCACCAATGCACTGCTGAAACAATCTCTAAGCTGAAACTGCGTGTTTCCTTGACTGCAGCTGGTTCAAAACTAACATTTCAGAATGTGATGATTGCGTCACATTGTGTGCAGTAAAAACGGCGTCTCTAAGTAGCTTAAGATTTTGAATTTTGATTGGACATGCTATGGCTCCAAGCACAGGCAGGTTTTAGACCCTTTCATGTATGTTTTAGACTTTTTCAATCTGCGGTATTTTGTAGTGAACGTAGCCGTTGCTAAAACAATCGGGCTCCTCTATAATATTGAAAATAAAATATTTACCAAAAATGTGCACCTGAAAGAATGGTTTCAAAATAAGAGCATTTTCATTGAAGTCAAGATTATTTGATTCCAGTCTGTGTGTTTGCGTCCATTGAATTGTTGTGTTCGGCGGACCGGCTATCTAATGTAGTCCGCCTGTTATAGAAGAATTGTTTCTGCATTCAAATATTTCCAGACTTATTGTGTGCACACCATATATCCAACGTCGTACTAAACCTCCTACCATAACACGCATGTAGCGAATTTTCAAGTCAAGACTGGTATTAAAAAAAGCTACTCGAAAGTAGCGGAGGCATACAAGCACTCTAGGAATTGTTTTTAGAGGGTTCGGTAGCCTTTGTATTTGAGTTGTCCTTTCAATTTTTTTTTTAACATTTTCAATCATTCTAGGAAAAGTGGAACATCATTTCTCTGCGGTATTTCAACCCTGTGGGGGCGCATCCGTCTGGCCACATGGGGGAGGACCCCACGAAACCCTTTACGAACCTCATGCCATACATCAGTCAAGTGGCTATTGGCAAGAGGGAGAAAGTGACCATCTTCGGAGACGACTATAACACCGTCGACGGAACGGGTCAGTGCTGCTGAATTCTATTGAAAAAAAAAAACCTATAATTGCTTGCATTCATTTTTATCGATTCACGATTTCATTAATGCAACTCGGCTACGTTATTTTGAAGTAATAACACTGTTGTTATCATTGATTCGGTGAACACACAGTCAATATTGTGAGGGATTCTGTTGGTCCTAATCTTGGGAGTTGTCCTTGCATAGTCCAGCTGCAGTCTTAGCTGTCTTAGACCAGTCCAGCTGTAGTTCTTGCCCAGTCTAGCTGCAGTCCTTGCCCAGTCTTGCTGCAGTCCTAGCCCAGCCTAACCACTGTCTTAGCCCAGTCCAGCTGCAGTCCTGGCCCAGCCCAATTGCTGTCTTAGCCCAGTCCAGCTGTAGTCCTTGCCCAGTCTAGCTGCAGTCCTAGCCCAGCCCAACCGCTGTCTTAGCCCAGTCCAGCTGAATCCCTGACCCAGCCCAACTGCTGTCTTTGCCCAATTCAGCTGCAGTCCTTGCCCAATCTAGGTGCAGTCCTAGCCCAATCCAGATCTATTCTTCGCCCAGTCCAGCTGCAGTCCTAACCCAGCCCAACCGCTGTTTTAGCCCAGTTCCGTTGCAATCCTAGCCCAGCTTATCGCTTTCCTTGCCCAGCCCAACCGCTGTTTAAGCCCATCTTACCTCACTTTCTGTACAGTACGCTTCTGTACAGTACGCCCTCCACTACAATTGATTGCTTTTTCACTGTTGCTGGCAGATTTTTTTGGAATTCTCCATTTCTGTAGAATCGACCAATGAAATATGTTCCCGCCAAATCTCACTACTTGAAGCCTTTTCCGTTGACTCCCTTAGCTATAGCGTTCATGGGCCGGGACATCGGTTGGGCTGCTTACCTCATAGATGTTATTTTCTTGATTTATCTCTTCCCTGCCTCAGCACATGTCCCAGTCGTCCCTCCAAATTATTCCTGTTGCAGGTGTCCGAGACTACATCCACGTTGTGGACCTCGCCACCGGCCACGTGGCGGCCCTTGCAAGACTCGACTCGGAGCACCTCAAATACAAGGTGGCGGGGGATGGTCCGGGCGGTAGGGAGTTATTGGCAAGGATAATAATCCTCTGTTACACTGGACATTAGGTAGAGGGCTGTTGTTTGTCGACGGTTAGAACATGTTGGCGATTAGTATTCTTGGAGACACATGGTGTAAAAGAATTTGTTTGATAGGTAAAATACTATAAACGCCAGAAATAGGGTCAGATCGCGTATTCTTTCCGATATTATTGCATGCTGATCGTATGTTTTTTAACATGCATATAAACATGGCTGTTCCCTATATGCTTAGAGGAAGCGGCAGTAGGCCGTGACATCGAAAACAAAGTTCCAAAATACTGTTGCTGGCGTCTATAATACGTAGATGAGCCAAACTTAGCCTTTTGGAACATGTCTATTGACTTATAAACAAATGTATGTTGCATCACATGAGTCGTGCTACAAATCTTTATTCTTTCAGGAATTCAACAATGCCGTTTGTTATTTATTCGTATATCTACTCCTTAAAGAAGCGTTGTTAGAAGCATGTACAAGCCATGCTGGCAAAGAGGGCAGATAACTAACTAAACCTACACATCACTAAAAGGACATTAGGCCATCTCACTCTTTATAAACCACGAGTTGTTACGAAATCCAATTGGTTTTTACTGTGCTTGGACGAAAATACAAAATTATCATACGATTGTGAAGGAATTTTGGCTGCTCGGTCCAAGCCTATTCACGAGGGTGTTACCGATCACATTCACGCAATTAGATTTAGTTTTCGGAACTTCATTCGACATGATCCACGAGACATAATACAATGAGATTGAATATGTTTTTGTTGTCCCAGAAACTTTGTTCGACATGATCCAAGGAGTCCAATGAGACTGAGCGTGTTTTTGTGTCTGTTGTCCCAGAATTACAACTTAGGATTGGGACGAGGTTTATCGGTGATGGAACTCATGGAGGAGTTTGAGAAAGTGTCCGGCATCAAGGTTCCGTACTGTTTTGAGGGGCGTCGTGTTGGAGACGTGGCCACGCTCTATTGCGACCCTTCCTTGGCCGAAAAGGAGCTCGGCTGGAGAGCCGGCCGAGATGTGAAGGTCATGTGTGAGTAGAGAGAAAGAGCCTCTATCTTGCGCCCGTGCTCCTATAGTAACATATGTTGCTGGAACAGGCATAATGGTAACCGTGTTCCAAGGGTGTTGTTTCCTTCTATTGCACATTCACCGCTTTTACAGGGGCCGATTCACCGGGTCGTATCTGCAGGCATGCCTTCTATTACAAAATAAGAGTTGGGTAGTCTGTTATTGCTCAGAGAAAACGACTGATTGACAGGCAATCCGATTGTTTGTACGAGGAAGCGCGCATGCCCGCGGTTATGCCTGCCGAAACAGCTTGGTGTATCTGCCCTTTAAGAGGGACTTTTGACAATCCTTGCTTGATTTTGTCGCTCTAAAATGATACTGAATCATTTTAATATAATTCTTTTCATTCCAGCTTCCGAATAACGTTTCACTTACATAATTCCTACAAAACAACTACAATTCTACTTAATGAACAGTAAATAATTTATTAACTGGTTGTCAGTATTGTCTGAAATGTCCAAACAATTATAAAATCTGAACAATAGTCCGGACACTCGCCGAGAATGCTGAGATCTCGGCTATTGGTACCAACAAGCATTGCATCAGTTTCAAACGGGTTCTTGGACATTAAATATTATATGATTAAATTAATTTTTACAAACTTCTGCTCAGAACGCATGAAGCAATTTTATCTAGCTAACTGAATATAGAAACTCAACACTTCACCATGGTACGCTTCCAACACTGGTGCAATTCTGGTCTATTGCTGATTAGTTCCGTGTGAGCGTTGTTCTGCCAGATACCAAACTGCATATTTCTCAGCTAACGTTGGCTTACGCACTTATTTTCACCAATCTCATCACGACGCATGACAGGGTACAAAAATTTCATTGATTTACATGTGGAAAGATTGCCTTTGTTAACAAATTAAGTCTCCCTGCACCAGCGCGGCTTCAACATACTGCATGGATTTCAATACTTGAGCTTTGACTGAAGGTCAGTATATAGGTACAGCTCCTTTTTTTTTGTTATATATTCGATTTTTTTCCAGAATTGAGCTCTGACCTTGGCCAGTTAGCAGGTCTTGTTTTTCAGCGTCTTGTATAAAAGGCTCAGGGTCAAAATGTTCCTGTTTCGTTAATAAAGGCATGGATTTCTATAATTAACAGCTCAAACGAAAGTAAAGCACTTTAGGTCGGATTTTTTTTGTTTCTTCTTCAAAATGCAACGGCTTCTCCTTCAATGCATTCATTTATTCTTTTGTGGAGCAAATTAAACAACAGAATCATACACAGAGCTCAATAGTTGACAATTTGTTTCGAAATTAGTTTTTGTTTTCCTATAATCGACCTTTGAGCTCTGGCTGTGAAAGCGTAACACTTCAAAACGTCAAAAAAATATGTATCCAATGTGTGCTTTAGTCACTGTATAAGAAATTCTGCTCGATCTAGGCCAAGAACTCGCAATTGGGGTCATGCATTTTAGTGAATTATTCCACAATAACATTGAAGTCGATTTTGTAAAAAAATATCCAGCGTATTGGAATGATTTTCTTTTCTTTTCAACTGTTAAACCTGTCGACGCAATTTCTCAAAACAAACATCCTATTTTGTAAATCGTATGTCATACAGTGTACGCGGTTCACAACGAAAGGCTTATCTTAGAAGGTTTTTTCTTGAACCTGCCTATAAGGGGAGGCGTCCTGATCTCACCCCCACCGGTCGCAGTTCCTGCGTCAGCACAACACGACGCCGTTTTTAATTATAACAAGAAACAGGCGATGCTCGGGGACATGATATCTCCGCTATTGTCCTAAGGGTTGATTATTGATTTATAAAAATTATGACTCAAAATTATTAATACATGAGTATCAGTATTGGAATATTGGTATCGGCTTGAATTGGGGTATTGAGATAGGCTTGAAATCCGACAAATGTGGCTATCGGGGCATCTCTATTGCTCACTTAGCTCATGTTTGCTCAGTATTGTTGCCTGTGCTCACTCTGGTTGTTTATGCCGAAATTCGACACAAGCAATGTTTTTTTAATCAAAGATCACTCCACAAATACGGTTGCTGGGCGTATAATTGATGCAAAGTTTTAACCCCACACTCTTAATTTAATGGCACGAGTCTTCACGTAAAAGGTTCTCCTCGGTCCCTTTCCTTTCTAACGGGGTTCTTTAAAGTATAATTTGTTAGATGGAGGATCTATTGTTTGTGCACTCGACTTGAACGGAAATGAGTAACTGATCTTGCGCGGAAGTTTGGGTAAATCCGTGGCTTGTTGTACACATCCACAATTGTAACCTTTTTGCTATCATTAACTAATTTATTTTTCTACACTCACGGTTGCCTGATTTCTTTCAGAAACCGTGGGATAATTTCGCGCAAAAATGTATTTGGTTATGGCGAACATAATGATCGATCTAGGTCTTGCATTCTCTCTGAAACGCTTTGTTTCATTTGTTAGCAACGTTATACGACATTAAGTCGTGTCTATTTCTACGAAGGTAATAAGCAGATGTCCACATTACCTACCACTCAAGTTTTCTCCGCATTGTTATTATTTGTTTCTATTTGACGCAACATACAGTTTAAAAAGACACTGAACTGTCGACTGGGAAATTAAGTATTTCCTCTAAGTTGTGTCGCATGAAATAGCTGACATGTCCAGGTTCCTGGTCAACACATGGAAACGTGATGCGATCAACTTTCAGCAAATCGTCATCGTCCACTTCCGTCCAGAAAGTTTTAGGTGCATCTCACATAAATTTCGTTCATACGTCACTAACAAAATTATCTCTTTGCTTTGACGTCTTCCATCACTAGAAAGCCTTGACACTCTAATCTTACCTAATCTTAACATCCTCCTCAACTTGAACCGTTTCATGCTCACCGCCTCTTCTAATCTTTCTCAAGGCGGATAATTTCCTTGCTGCATCCGTCAATGACAACAGCCTGGTCGGCTTCTTGTCCTCAAAAAGCCTCTCGTTGTCTCTAAAACTTGTAAATACTTGTAAATATGTTCAATGTTCTAAATAAAGACTACATAAACTACACCACGACGTCCTTCAGATTCTTACGATACGCAGCATCCGCTTGGAAATTACATCATCTGTTATTCTATGGAGTGGCATGAAAACTGCATACCGTCCCGCCACCTACCATCCCCTAAATTCTGCCACCTAACGAATCGGTCCATATCACTGAACATGGATTCTGGAAGTCTTTGTGTTACATAACTATTTCTTTACTATTGAATCACTTCGCTCACTCAGATTAGTTGACCTTTCTGTTACGGTCCACTCAATTTGTTAACAATCACTGCGATGTACCTTTCGCATCTTGAGCTCGTGCAGCCTAGCACGAGTGAGCGTGTCCCATGATTGAGCACGTGCAGCCTAGCACGAGTGAGCGTGTTCCATGCTTGAGCACGTGCAGCCTAGCACGAGTGAGCGTATCCCATGCTTAAGCACGTGCAGCCTAGCACGAGTGAGCGTGTCCCATGCTTGAGCACGTGCCGCCTAAGCACAAGTAAGCGTGTCCCAGGCTTGAGCACGTGCAGCCTAAGCACAAGTGAGCGTGTCCCATGCTTGAGCACCTGCAGCCTAAGCACAAGTGAGCGTGTCCCATGCTTGAGCACGTGCAGCCTAAGCACAATTGAGCGTGTTCCATGCTTGAGCACGTGCAGCCTAAGCACAAGTGAGCGTGTCCCATGCTTGAGCACGTGCAGCCGAAGCACAAGTGAGCGTGTCCCATGCTTGAGCACGTGCAGATTAAGCACGAGTGAGCGTGTCCCATGCACCACGCAGTCGGCAACGTTGTGTAGATAATAAAACTATTTACCTGTATTTAATTTTTTGATACTTTTAAGATTAAAATGTTAATATTCTTGATTTCCCGTCTAGCTCATTGTTATCAAAGAGGCTAAACTCTAACAACTGGAATATTTACAACACTTATAAGAAAACAATTCATCTCACGAAATTATGGCAATATTCCTACTCATTATTACTATATTTTATTACTTTACACTGCTCGTATTACGGATCACGACTTCATTTGTTTCACGCTCCTAAATTGCTCGATAGAGACGTTCTTGTTACCAAGCCTTTAAATGGCACCTAAAAGAAGCTAACAGATTATTGGTCACAAGATGACTGCTTATATACGCCATCTCTTTGTGCACAAAATTTGGTGAGCGTCTCTCAATTGTGGTTCACAGACCTGGTTACAAGAACTTTCTGTTGAACAGCTCAGGAGCGAGGATCCAATACAGCCGTGATTCAGATTTGTTTCTTTCAACAATATTTTTTCAGTGGCTCGGCTAAACAAGAAAAAGTGTTTCAATTATGATCTAATAATGTGAGTTATCTTGCACGACGTGATATTGCCTCAAAATAGGGACAAATTATTCAGGGAAAAGTACTGTAGCTGAACAGTCCAGTTCACCACAAGTTAGACTTGATGCCCATAGATGGCGTTGTACTATCCCGATATCTTGGAATGTTTCATATGTTTGCCTTAAAAAGTAGTTGAACTTTTTTTTTCAAAAGTGGTCGGACAAAAAACTCGATATTGCCATCATCATTGCGATTGCATCGCGCCCGTTCCATCTTGATCGGGAGTCAGGCTGGATCAAGCTGGTGAGCTTAGACCAATGTCTAGAGCTGATCTATACAAGAACGACAAATTTGGGTTAGCAAAGGGATTAGGTAGCTACAGATGGACGGCTTTGGTTTCTGTTTACAATTTACTGAAACTGTGGCCAAAGGCCTTGCAAGGAGCCTTTCATTTAAGAGTCCATCCTCGCGAGAGACAGCTGGTCCTTGTAAGAACCACGTTTTACTACGTGGCAAACAAAACAAAATACGCGACCAAATGCTGTCCACGCAAGCAGGCCCCAACTCTCTTCTCTATGAGCGGGTTTTGAGGACCACAAAAATTTACGTTAGCGAGTCTTTTAAATTCTTTCATTATTTTAATTCCATCACGTTTCTAGCCCTTGTTCTTTCAGGCCCAAAGAGGCTGTTGCCAATGTTTGTGCCTGCCCGTCTGTCTGTCATGCCAACATTCTAAGTGGAGGCTTCGTCTGGTATGCATGAATTTTCACATTTTACTGCTCAAATGAAAGGAAAACACATACGCAGAGCTCCACAACTGCTTTACCCAAAATTCGTTTTTGTTTTTCCAAAATCGATCCCTGAAGTTAGCAATTCACGTTCTATTTAAGAGGGGTTTTCAAAATACTTATGCTTAGTTAATACTTCGTGAATTTCACCGCTCAATGGACTAATTTAAAGATCAGCGTCAGGTACAGTTCTGTTTGAAAGAGGGATTTCAAAATACTTATGCTTTGCTAACACTTAATGAAATTTCAACGCTTGATGGACTAATTAAAAGATCAACATCAGATTCAGAGTTCACGACGTCTTTTTTTCAGAAATTGTTTCGTTTTTACAAAATCGATATCTGAGCTTGGCCATTTTATGGCTCGCTATCGTAACGGTTTTTGGGACATGGTTCATAATGCTTTATTTGCAAATTGCATTTTGTAATGCTCAGCTTCATAAATAGTGGATTTCGAAGCACATGCCCAAATTGAAAAAAAAATCATACACAGAGCTCCCGTTGACACTTTTCCAATATTATGATTTTTCCTTTCAAAAATCAACCCCTGAACTCGCGCTGAGCTCTTCTTACGTGAAAGTGACACTGTCGAATGATATGGAGTTTTCATTAATACAAATGTGTAGTAAAATAACCCTGCAAGAAATTCTGCTCGGCTAAGGGCACGTGATTATTCTCGTCATTCATTTCTCTACCCATCTGAACTCTCATCATCCGATCTATTGTCGTACCTCTTATCTTCATGATTGTTCCCTGACTGGAAGTGTCTCCGCCAGACGTACAACCTAGGGACGGGACAGGGCGTATCAGTGCTGCAGTTGGTACGCGCCTTTGAGGCAGTCACAAACACGAAGGTGACGTGTGAGATGAAGCCTCGCCGAGAGGGCGACATTGTCTCCATGTACGCCAATACTGACCTAGCGAAGAAGGAGCTACGGTGGCAGGCTAAGTACTCCTTGGACAATATGTGTAAGTTCACTTGCGGACGGACTGACCATCGTAATGAGATAAGCCGCTCAAGAGCATCGTCATGTATTTTAGGCAGGGAGGGACGCGTACTATTGAAACTGTATTTACCCATGTACAGGAAACTTGAGCTAGTCTTTGACCGCCTCAACGATTTTTGCTGCTCACGTCAGAGGGTGGGGGACGCGTCTCTCCTCTGTCTCCCTCCCCGTGGCGTTGCCCCTGAAACCATTGGCTTTCTGTTCATCTAAATGTCTTCACCAAGTATTCTCCGACACTTCATTATTTATTTTAGCTAAACAACTGTGACGATTGTGGGTTTCCATTTGCTGTTCTTGTCCTGTTTACTTATGCTTATGTCCGTGCTCTTTTTCTTCTTCTTTGTCCAGTTTAATTCTCTCGCTTTTCCCGTGAGAACATTAGTATCAGAGATACCGCGGGTGCTCCAACCAACTGCACATTTTTAGCGGATGAATTTGTAATTCTGTACTATAATGGGGATGGACAAATGAGCGGAGTACTTAGTAATATCCAATTTTACCTTATAAACACGATGTACTTATTAAGGTGGAGCCGAATCCTAATTAATCATGTACTACAAACTAGTCGAAGGAAGTATCATAGTATTCAGAGGGGACCGTGCACTTTACTTATCCAATAAACCCTATCAGTTGTTCTGAATCAGATGTTGGGTTTCATTTATGATTTTCGATTTTTAAATCGATAAATTATTTCGATTGAGGTTGTTTTTTGTGAGTCGATACTGCTAATCACTTGAATATAACGTATTTGATATAATGAACAAACGTCGACACACATTTACCTCTCTTGGGCGCTAACCTAATAGAAATCATTTTGTTTGTACAGTACTTTTGTTCCAGACACCACACACGTACTACATAGGGATCAAGTGTATAATCTCAGTTCAACAATGACCACTCCTCCCTCATGCTCCTATGAGTTTCGTCCCTAACTTGCCCTAACTTTTTTCCTTCGTGCCTTTCCCCCGATACTTCAATAGACTAAACACAAGCCTTACATTTTTATACGCCCTCCGACACGGTCGGTTGCTCCCGACAATTCTCGATGTTCCCGTACTCGTGATACCGCCCTCCCACAGCCTCTACTCTCCCAAGAGCGTCTCTCCTTGATAACGACTGCAAATTTGCGGAGTGTTGTGCTCGATACTGATATCTAAGTGCATTATCAAGATACTTTGTCAGACTTTCATGAATCACATTTGTGAGAGTAATTTGACAAGTATTTTTGGGAAGTAACTTACTGGAGATGTACAGATACTTGAATTTTTGACGATACCGATACTCCATTGCAAGACGATACCGATACTCCATTGCAAGACGATACCGATACTCCATTGCAAGACGATACCGATACTCCATTGCAAGACGATACCGATACTCAATTGCAAGACGATACCGATACTCAAGAAAGGCTAGTTCTAGGACAATAGCGATACAGATACTGCTACTATATTATTTAATACATTTCACAAAACTATTCTTGTAAATTGTTCCACACAAAAAAATGTGATTCTTTGATAACAATTTCTACTCACAAAACCACTAGATTTTCAGTATTTTTTTAACTAAGTGCTGAATATAATTTTAATTCAGAGTGAAGTAGGGTATTACTAGTATATATAATCTGTGTCAGTTATACTTGCGTACAAAAGAAATTTGTGAAATTGCAGGACTTCCATCCAAATTCGTAGCCAAGGTAGATCGTAACTAAATTTATGGTTTACAATTCTGTTTTCTGTTCTCCACGTTAATAGATCTTACAATAGTGGATATATATATATATATGTGTGTAT
>SDVV010020002.1:0-13411 GCA_016164225.1 Gammarus roeselii
AATAAATGATGATCGCTTGGTATTCATTCAAGGTTGAAAGCGGTACACAAGCTTGAGTTTCTGATGATATCAAAAGAGGTAAAAGATCCGTGACTAGTGGGGTTCGAACCCGAGGCACTGAGCTATGAGTTGGAGACTGATACCACTACGCCGTCAGAGACTAAGAATCCAGAGGATCGATGTAGTATATACTGTTCTATTAATTATCTTCATTATGATATTTGATTTGAGTTTAGCAAGGAAAACGGCATAATTTTGATGAATGGAATTTATGAAGACTTGTTGCGACGCAAATTCATGCAAATTGACTCCTTATTAAGTATCATGTAATAGTTACCAGATTCATGTTGTGGCAACATGACATCCGGGAACATGGCCCAAAGAAGTGAAACACCGGCATAATTTATCAGATACATGTAAATTCAACAAGATCTAAAATCAATATGGAAATAATTGTAGATTCAAACAGACTATTTGCAGAAATCATGTTACATTTACATGTATATGGCTATGAACAGGTCAACAGGACAAATATTGTGCATTTTACAAGTCATTTTCTCTCTGTGTACTGAAAATGTGAACTGTATTCACAAATCGTTATAAGATGTTTTTTGGCGACATGGCACATATATTAAACTTTCTGCGCTTTATTTCAGGCTTGTGGTGTTTGAAGGTTGAGTAGCGTAACGTAAAGGTTACTGGATTTTTTTTTCTGGATGGATTGTATCAGCTCTCCTAGGAGGGCGCGTCCATCGTTTCAATGTCGACTGCAGCCACTGCGACGTTCCCCAGCTAATAGCTGAGGATCCTAGTCATTTTCAATCCGGATGGAGGCGAAGTTCAACGACAGACAAAGATACGTCTTATTTGAAAATCGATGGAATGGAAACTGGCATCAATATTCACTTCATGGCTGGAAAAAGGTCGAATCCAACTATTCAGACAACATTTTTGTTGCACAGAAATGGCTATCAATCCATCATTGTCATTTCGGACACTTTGCGTCCGTTACTAAGATAATTTGAGTCGAGATTTTATGACAATTATTTAACTGTGGATTAATTAGTTTCATTATTAAGAGGTAAACAAGTAATCCTCCTGCTGCTCCGATTAACATCGGTATTTGACACCAACAGATTTATCATAAAAATATTATACATACTAGCATACAGGAGCATTTTATTCATTAATTTTTATAAATGAATCATGTTTTCCCATCAATTTTGTCATCTCAACTGATCAAACTTTGCCGTCGCGCAATCAACCTCCGTCAATTTGAAGTGTCATTCTTTTCTACCGGAAAATAAGCATTTAAATAAGCGAAGGTTCAGGAGCAGCTAATCCATTTTATTACTAATGGTTGTATCATCTAAAGATGAGCTAGAAAAGGATTGAATTAGCAGGGATGGTCGTTAATTTGAAGTTCATAATCAACCGATAGTGTTATCAGAAACTAAACATCACCATAACTGGAAAATTCTTCTCCCAGTCAATGACCCACCTGTGAAATTTGAGAATGTTTTGAGGTGTTTCCCGGCCATCTTTGTGTAACATTAATTTTCTGCATAGGGTGTTGGACATGTAGAGACCAACATCGGTGTGCCGGTACAGCTGATGACCAGATGATGTGGATAGCTTCAATCATGATCATGATCTCCGAATTCGATGCGAAGATCATCTTCTGCGGCTAATAGCATTTCGGTTCCAGGATTCATTTGATCCTCTTCTGCTGCAGGCATGCAATGACCACCTACTTGGATACATGCATGCTGATCAGTAGATTAGAGCTGTTCTACCCCTTGACTCACAACTGATTTAATGCTAGTTTCTTGTACAATGACATCATTATTTGCATGTGGCCGCCACTTTTCCCAGATCTCAGTGTTTTAAATAAGAGTTACCTTCACAGACTGGGTATCAATAAATAAGAGGTTCATCGACAACATAGCGGACGAACATTTCCAATAGATATTTGAACCATTGCATTGTGGCGGAAGTTGAAAAATTAGGCAAATGCCCTCTACCCATTATTTGTCTGATCTTGCAGGTGAAACTGCTGACTGCATTTTTGTGCCACCTGTGAATTTCGATGAGTTGTCATAGCACCTCTTGCAATGTATTCCTGAATTCCCTCTGTCACTTTCCTCACTATTTTTTCATTGATATCAACTAAATAATATTCCAGTGTTTTCCAAACGTTGATGATCATGAACTATCAATTGTTCATTGATCGAACGAAATATCAAGGCAAATAATCTGCTACGATACAATCTGTAGGTTTTACCCCAGTAATATTTGCTATGAAACTTTTTTGAGATGCCTACAGTAATTCTTTATCTTTCCGTTTATTCGGGATCCAAATAGGAAATAAATAATCTTCAGATGGTTGGGGTGATAATGAAGGGCTGAAAATAAAAGTTGCCTAACAACAACAGCTGTTCAATGTTATTACTACTAGAACTCGAATACGGTTATGCAATTCGGCCTCTCAGCTGTTCAGTTGTTTCCAAAGAGTCAACATCGTTTATTTCCTAAGGCCCCCCCAAAGATAGGGAGACCCCTGGCCCCAACACTTGCCAGAGGTGGTGGGACCCAACCATATTAATGCCGGGCCTTAGGAAATGAACGGTGATGACTCTTGGAAACAATTGAACGGCTGAGAAGCAGAGTTGAATAACTACATTCGAGCTCTCGTACCCCTTTAAAAGAACCAGTCAACATCGTTTTTTTATCTCTTGATGGGAAGGTCCTCATTGCCATTTGCCCCAGCATTGGCAACTTGTTTATGCGACAAATACCTAAATACCGTATAACTCGGTAATTTAATAAGTATTTCTTCCACATTAAGTAATTCAACTGTAGAAGCGTTTAATCGTAAGTCGATCTCACAAGCCCATTCGACAATTTCATTGAAAGTTGATTGAATATTTTCCATATCTTTTGGTGTGTTCAAAACTCCCAACACTCTTGCCTGATCTGCAAAGCAGGACAGATGAATGCTGACAGATACTTCTTAATCATTGGCAATCATAAAAAGAGTAGAGGGCCATTCACAGGGCCTTATAGGACCCCACAAAGTATTTCCACAGGTACAAAAGAATTTCAGTTCGCTACCACACTTTGGGTTCTGCGTTGGAGGGTTGTTTTTATACATTCATAACTTTTCCTCTGATACCAGCGTTATGTTGCTTTGTTCAAGGTATATTGAGGTCTACCTTGGCAAAAGTCTAGCAAAATTTTGGTAAATCCAATCCACATTTAAATTTGCACATAATGCTTGAATAATATTGTAGTAATGTTCCAGTACTGTTGGGCGAGTATGTTCCTCTTATTTTGGAAACCATGCTGCTTAGAGTTTCCATTTCTTTTCGATAAAAAATACTCTTTGTCCTTTTTTAATAAATTAGAATACTTTGGTCAAGTGTGATATCAAAAATAGTGGTCGGTAATCTGATGGGCTTGTGAGACAGACACGTTTTGATGCAGGGAGTCGACTTCATATTTAATTGCTTGTGGGATATCAGAGATGTCCAGTGAATTTTGACACAGAATTTGTAACGGCATAGCCAATACTTTCTTGCATTGTTTCAATAGAATAGCAGGAATGTTGTCTGATTAGGGGCGTGCAATTGATACTTATGTTATCAATCGCTTTGGTAATATCTGAGTGGTTATTGGTTTAGCCTTCAATGATTTTAATCAGGTTGTATCAAAATATGTTTTATACTCATTGGGATACTAAATGCCCCTTGTAGTGGTCAAGCAAGAGTGGACTCATCGCTGTGCTTCATCTACCAGATGGAACATTTCGCCGCATAAGCAATGATATACTTTCAGTTCCCAGTGGCCTTACTCTCTGCTCATTTTCTTTCGTCTCTCGGTCAGGTGAATCTTCTATTCGATGTTCAAGTATAACAGTTTGCTATTTTATTTTCCGCGTCTATGAGGGTTTCCTGCTCTGCTTAAAAATGTAAGTATAAATGCTTGTTTTTTACGAACGTTTATCTATCTGAAAAATACTGTTGTGATTCAGTTGCGTAAAATGATGGAATAATTGTTGAATATCACTGCTCCCTCTTGCATTATTCGTATGTTGAGCAAATGAGCACTGATTTACTTTGCTTGAATAAGAAATAAACATTCTTAAGTGCATGTATGGATCATTGTATTTTTGTACGATCCCACGTTTCAATAAAGTGGTGCTAACGATTTAATACTCAATAATATATAAGTATGTAACACTAAACTATGACAACTATGTAAGATGCTGACTATGCACTCTACTGCATTGTGATCGACGAGACCCAATCCACAAATAGAATCGTTTGAAATTGTGCAGAGTCAGTTGCCGGGTTTTATTGTCGGTGAAAGACTCAAATGCGCCTGTAGTCGATGATCTGTAAGCAATGGGACCAGGACAAGGGGGTTTCATGTGCTATACACCGCTTGCAGGTCGATCAAATAATGACATTTCACCTTGCAATTGTGTCGAAGAGGAACTCGACGATAAAAATTATTACTGACAGCACTGGGTCACCAGACGATGGTGTAAGTTCTGTCATTGACAGCACTGGGGCGCCAGCCGAAATTGTCAGTCCTGTCATTGACAGCACTGGACTACCAAACGAAATTGTCAGTGCTGTCACGGACAGAACCAGGTCATCATTTAATAGTGTCAGTCCTGCCTATCTCAGAGATTTTATGACTAAATATTACTTGGCCGACTTTTTCGGCATAGATGTGCAAAATAACGTTAAATAACTCCTATTGGGACGAAAACAAAGCTATCTATTCGGGCATTCTGGAGAATTTTTTTCCACTTACTCTGGGCACGACATACCAGATGCCTGCAGGTGTCGCTCATAAACTACGTTTGCTTCAATTGCACGTTTTCTTCAATCTTCTGCTAAGAGATAACACACGCTAAGAGTGTTCGTTTAAACCGACTTACAATAAAGGTCATTTCTCTCCCAAATAAAAAACTTCCTTTTTGACTCCTATTCTCTTCATATAAATTCACGTAGATATTATATGTTATAACAAACGAACAACTTCCATACGGATTGTTTTTTAGTTCATAACGAGTATCTTAAGTCATCATAAAAAATGTTAACCGTCCGCATGAAACTGACAGACCGAGCGTGTGTCGCCCGTGTGTCGCCCGTGTGTGTCGCCCGTGTGTGTCGCCCGTGTGTCGCCCGTGTATGTCACCCGTGTGTCGCCCGTGTCTGTCGCCCGTGTGTCGCCCGTGTGTGTCGCCCGTGTGTGTCGCCCGTGTCTGTCGCCCGTGTGTCACCCGTGTGTCACCCGTGTGTCACCCGTGTGTGTCGCCTGTGTGTGTCGCCCGTTTGTCGCCCGTGTGTGTCACCAGTGTGTCGCCCGTGTGTGTCGCCCGTGTGTCGCCCGTGTCTGTCGCACGTGTGTCGCCCGTGTGCGTCGCCCGTGTGTCGCCCGTGTGTCGCCCGTGTGTGTCGCCCGTGTGTCGTCCGTGTGTGTCGCCTGTGTGTCGCCCGTGTGTGTCGCCCGTGTGTCGGCCGAACTGACACTGGAATGATTTATCATCCGTTTCTTTTTGTAGCAGTAAAATCAAAACAAATGATGACGACCCAACAGGGATTAATTGACCTCTAAAATATTAATCTCCTAAAAGTGTCATAGTTTCGTAGTCGTTCCCGAAAACAGTTTGTGGTAATACCTAGTGAATAAATTCAGCAAGTCATATTTCAGGACACTTCATTTAACTTTTCATGTTGGGACACTTGTTTCTGGGACAAAGGATCTCAAGAAATGTCTCTCGATCGAAAGCGCACAAGTAATGCAACAACATCTTCACAAAATATGCGGACCGGGAAGGAGGAAGGTATAATCACCAGAAACTTTCTAGGCTTATAGGAATACATACCACTATTGAGGCAGATCGCTTCTTGGTCAAGGGTGGCGTAAATTCCCTTATTTCGATTCATCAGACACTCCGCCAATGCAGTGATGAGAACAAGGCATAAATAAACAAAAAACAATTATGACAAACCGAGATTACGGATCTAAATTCCAATAAATGCTTAAAACTGCTAACTTATCACGGAGGCTATCTGCAGACCTAAGAAAAAAGTTTCACTAGTAATTACCAACCATAAAAGTTTTTGACTCTTTACGGGAAAGCGATTCCCGTCGAACGATTAAAGAGATAAAATCTGTCTGGATAAAAAAAGATTTCCCGGTTTGTCGGCAAAAAATTTGCTGGTTGGTTGGGGATCACGACACATGTTTTTTTTTTTAATATTACCAATGTTCACTCTCCGACAAGCTTTTTTTGAAAGGGGGCCGAAGATTGGCATCACGCGGCTAGTTGCCAACTATCGCTACTCGGTTCACGCTGCTAGTTGCCAACTATCGCTACTCGGTTCACGCGGCTAGTTGCCAACTATCGCTACTCGGTTCACGCGGCTAGTTGCCAACTATCGCTACTCGGTTCATGCGGCTAGTTGCCAACTATCGCTACTCGGTTCACGCTGCTAGTTGCCAACTATCGCTACTCGGTTCACGCGGCTAGTTGCCAACTATCATTACTCGGTTCACGCGGCTAGTTGCCAACTATCGCTACTCGGTTCATGCGGCTAGTTGCCAACTATCGCCACTCGGTTCACGCGGCTAGTTGCCAACTATCGCTACTCGGTGAGAGTTAGAAACATCCGATAGGAATTTTGTTTGTGTAGTTGTTCCTGGAAACAATATTTATTATCAACCGTGACGTAGCAATTATATTTAATGCAGCTTCTGCAATACATGATCGAATTGACCAACACAATAGCCGGAAATAACAGCGTTTTAAGATGTTACTGTTGTGAACCAGTTAGAGGACAGGTAACTCTCAATAACAAATGCGTTAAAATCTAACTTAGATGAATATGTCATTCATTTTAGTTAGATTATTTTGCTGTCGCAAAGAATGTGTGCATTGAAACATTCATTTCATTGCATTAAGGAAAGAGCATCGTATTTCCCTCATCGAATCATTCTCCGATAGTGAAAATACGGAATTGCATTAACTCTCAACTTTCGCTGCATTTCAAGTCGGTCATTAATGGAGTTCTGTACTAACATACTTTGCATGATTTGCATCAAGATACATATTTCCCATTGACTGAAGTAACAATGGTTGCTTTCATGAGCATATTACTGTTATTTTGATGTCAAGTGAAGGTGAGTCTTATGCTACGTGATAAAATGTTTATATTACCTCACGGCTGCATCTTGACTTTTGATTCGTGATGAATTAAATACATACGATCTACTAGATCATTTCCTCATTTAGATAGCTTTCGAAATGATAAGGATTTCAAGAACGGGGGCCTAAATAATTAACCCTAACGATTGCATTACCTTCTCATCCATACAAAGTGAATAAATTTATTTCACCATCACTTTCAAATTTTCAAGCAGATTACGCAGTCTGCTCGATTAATTACAAGTGGATGACGTTTGCTCATAAATAAGATTAATCAATGATCATACTAAACCGTGTTTACCAACACATTTTCGGTACTGCCCGAGGTACAGAGCATCATAGGTCTGAGCACTTCATAAAGAATTGAAGCAATTTTATCCCGGCGTTTCATACTAAAATGCAACGCCAAAATAAATCCACGAAGAAATTATTCAATGTAACACAAATTTTAAACTGTCGTTACTAGCATAATTATAAACTTCTCTGCTTGTAACTTGTAACACAAACCTGCCTCACTGTCATATCCTGTGATAGTCGGTTCATTAACAATGTGCTCCCACGGCTCGAAGTTGTCATGACATTTTAATTATTGTCCAGGGCGGCACCAAGCTACGTAAACGTATCAGGAGGAGGACAATCTATTTAAAGCTAATGAGACGTTACCAGTCAGCACAGTCATCGGAACATTATTTGAAATGCGCAGGTGTTATGTAAAGAAAGAACAAAAACCTGAGGAAATCTGACTCCGTCATACTTCGTCACGGACTCGGCATAAACACGTTCTTACATGTGGGACGCAGAGACTGTGACGGATGGCAAGTGTACGCAGGCGCCCCGTGCGTTGTGGAAGCGATGAAGTTTCTTGCGGCAGAAACACACATCTCAATTGAACTCTCTAACAGTTTTCTTCTAGATGATCATGCACTTAATTTGAGACGATGTACTATCCCTATTCTCACCACTGAGATTGTTCTCTTGCTGTATTATAAACACTTCGAGAAGCCTCCTGTTGAAGTGATCAGTTTGATTATCATTATAACAGCAAAAGTCCCCTTTCAGAAACAGTTCATACCCAGCTTTAAGCACTGATTTTGACCGTTTAACAGCAACACTTTCATGGAGAGTAAGAAACCTATCTGCATTTGAAGTTCAAATTTCTAAGAATAATCGGTTTCCTGTTAATGAGGGATGGTAATTACACTCTTGTTTAGGTAAGAATACAATTGATGGGTCGATGTAGGTAACCAACTTCAAAACTCAGACGATGACAAAATATCCTTGATGTGTTCTCTTCGAATCAATACATTGATGGACGATCCTGCGCTCTCCCTCTAGAACATCATACTATGACTGATCTCAATTCAGCGTTTCGACGAGCTATTCAAATTGGAAGCATTAAGCTTCCAAACGCGAAATTGGTTAGATGAGAGAACCAGGCCGCTCCGTGGCAATCCTTCATATAAAGATGGGATTATTCTACAGTATACATGCGTAAAACTGTTGGAAACACATATCAGACACTGACCGAAATCGCTAATTTTGTTGACGTCTTAGGTGTCCTAGCTCACTCACGAGCTTGACTTGATTAAAATGTCTTTATATGTACATAATACAAGGTTGATTCTTTTACATTATGTTCCAGAAAATACTAGCCTTCTGTAACTGAAATTCATCTACGATATTGTTGTGGAAATGTTGTGCTATACCTCTTCTTTAAACACTTGAAATATTAATAGACAACAGGCATTTGATTCTCAATATTCATATATAACTCGTTTACATCACTCATTTGAGTCTGCAGCGGGTAATTGGTCCAAGAATACAACAACTACCTCACAAAACATAGAGCAAGGATCAACAGGGACTCATTATACTCATTCTTCTAATTGCTTGCGTCCATTTTGTTTGTCACTTAATTTTCGTTCTTGTAGGTGAACATTCACTTATATGAGAAGCACAATATCTAGCAGGTAAATGGACCAAAAAGTTGTCCTTGTTTCCACAAGAATTCGGTCATATTTAGAATAAATGTATGAGAAGACATTGCTAGCTAATACACAGATCTCTACCTAACGGCTGCTTTTCAAATAATCCCTGAGCTTATCGCCAATATGCAAACCATTTGTTTCTCTAAAGTAAAATGTGTGGAGAATAACACTGAACACGATATTTATATTTGTAATCGAGCCTGCAATTACTCAGCTGTCATGGTTCCAACAACGGCGCTGCACTATTGCATTAACAGATAATTCACTGAGGCCAAAGCAAAAAAATATTATTGCACACAGCCTACTGAAGACCCATTTGTCTCACTAGCAAGGCACGTTGCCGCCGGAATTCGAGAACACCATTGGTGCTGGAGTGTTAAAAGATCAACACTTAAAAGTTGAGACTGTCATTCCAACCAACTTCTCAGTTGTTTCCAGTAACTTGTTTGTATTATTACAATTAAACGATAGTCGTCTATCCGGCAACATTAAAAATTACGGGGCGTGACAGAAAACCAGAGTGAACTGCGCAGAACATGAACAAAATAGGTTACTCTACGTAATCTGCTCCTAACATTTCAGTATCTCTAAACGTTTTTCTTACATCAAGCGGATACAAAATACATTTTCCTAGTAAATGTAGCCATTGCGAGCTAATTTTGATTAAAATAATACTGTCCCTGCTAATGTGCATGCATCACGTACTTTTCAATGCACGAGGCTGTACTGTTAAGTAGAAACGAATAACATGATACCTCTTAAAGGTTTTCGGTGCTATAAGGGTTCTGATCCCAAGCTAGAGTTTGATAGTCTGTTCCGAAAACCTTTGCGCTAATTGGTTAAACCGATCCGTGGGGTTAAGGTTTATCCATCGGGTTTTTCAAAGATTGACCTTTTAACACTGATAAAGCGCATGTATATTTACGTACCATATTATTTTTATGCTGCTGAAATTCCTGTCAGGTCGTCTATAGCCCCAACCTTTATATCAGTAAGTGTATAACATACTCCTATGATATCAAAACATTCGTGTCTTCCTCTCTAACGTCCTATTCCTTGAGATATTCCTACATTGCTGTACTTGTTGTTTGGGTCTATGCATTTAGGTATAAAATCGTAAGTTTTATTTCTAGGCCATCGCATGTATCATTATTATCATTTTCGATTAATCTTTAATTAAGAAACATTTTCTTCTATATTTCGCTGCTGCTTCTGGTTGCTTCGTGTTGAGATATCATCACAAACACCAGATTGCTTTCGACGAGGTTTCGAAAGCAAACTCCTCAGCCACACAAACCATCGTCCACTTTGCTGTCATTGTTTTTATGTTCGAGTATTTTAAATCTCCGCAGTACACCAATGACGAGTGATGGGAAGGGCAGGATCATTTGGAAAGTAACGCACTCGAATGTAATTTTGTGCGAGTAAATTTAGCTTGTTTCTGTGATTCCAACTCATGATTTTGAATTGGCTAACATTCCATCAGCTGAATTATTGAAGGTTGTGATCTGGATGGAATATCGTTTAACATAAATAAATATTGTAGAACTAAATTGTTATGGCCGAGAACATTATTTTGTGTCTAATCAAAAGGGCTTAACAGCACAGAAGAAATAGTACTCTATTTTTCCTCCAGCTTTGACGGAAATAAACGAGTCGATACGAGGTAATCCCTTTATATCGGAAGCTTCGTGATAACTTCAGTCATATATATATGACTTATCGAAACGCGTAATAAATATTCTCAAAAGAAATCTGTGCACTGTACATATTTTCCTTAGTAGTCTACCTTTCGAACAAACTTACCCTCGTCTTAGCTAATTGAGTGAATAGAGCGGTAAAAGAGTTTACTCTGCTACACGCAGCGCGGGGCAGTGGGTCGTGTCTGGATAATTTTCCAGTTAAAAAATGTACCTAGTAGTAATATCAAGTCCAACACTGGGTACACTATAACGTGTCTCTGTGTTGGACACGAATAACGCTTGAAACTTACTGTGTCTTATATAATGGTCTAAGTTTTCCATTATAGGTATTTCAAAAACATTACGTAATCAGATGTATAGAATGATTGTTTATAACAAGATCATACGATGAACGCTGGGATTTATGTTTTTTGCAACATTTTTTGGTTCTGACTGATTTTTCACTGGTGCAGAATCATTGGTTCGCTTCCAACAACTTTAGTTTATATGAACGCATACAGATCGACATATAAACAATATTTATTCAGGCATCGGTAAGCCGTCAAGTTCCAAGTTAGTTGTGTTTTTTTAATAAGGTTCTTTCATTGTTGACAATTATCTGCGAATAAGACAGGATGTGCAACCATCAAGCTGGCAAGCCTCGATTGCATATTTCCATTAAGCCCCTTGGAGAACGATGTAAACCAGTAATAATCGTCTAGCTAGTGCTCGAAAATGTCTAGGACACGCCACGACGTTTTGAGCTGTAAGCCGTTCGTGACAGAACATAATTTGCTGCAGGAATTACGTAAGAGTTCAGTAACAGTGATATCATTTATAAGCATATTATTTAGAAGCGCAGTGACAGAGGATTGAATTGATTTCAGAAAAGAGTAGACCAGCAATGAGTAGAGTCATTTCAAAAATTTACGATCGCCTACTCTGAGCCTGCGTAAAAATGAGCCCACTAAACATCACACAATGTAACTCAAACCCTTAACCTTAAACAGTCATTGATAATCTGGTATGATTATTACTCCTGAACATTCCCTTTGAAACCTTAACAGAAGTTTCGCTCATCGAACCCTCTAAGCAGAATAACTCAACCAAACCAAAATCGCCGGCCAAGGGTGACATTTTTTTTCCATGGCGAGGGTGTATAGTATTCTATAAATGAACAGGTTATCAAAGAACATCACTGCATTTTTTTAAGTGACTGCCTAATCTGATTTCTTAAGTGACTGCCTAGTCTACTTTATCAAGTTAAGGGTCCAAGATCGTGACCATGGGCATGTTGCATGAAATTAATTATTTTCCCTTTAATGAAACATCCTATACGAATGTTCAAACCATTCTCAAACAGATTTTATTGCATACGGCAAGGGATCTCCGACAAGACAACCCTAAAAACTGCCAATCAAGAACTGCAAGGAAAACGGTATCTCATTCTATCTGATATTCATGAGTTAACTGAGCTGGACGGATGAGCTGCTCTACTTGCACGAAGACACTTAACCTTAATAACGTTGCCATAGTGGAGCTGGCATCGTATCGAGTGTGAAGATGACCTCAACGCAATAATACACTGCTTTTATGCTCTCTTGGCTTCTTCGCTAACGTGTCAGACTGCACTGCATAGTTACCACCGCAGTTCGACTGCGGTGCATAGGTACCACCGCAGTCCGGTTGCTGCGTAGCTGCTACCTGATAGCCTTTTATTTTTTTACCCACGGCGTTTATGGGCTGCCCTTTAACCATTTAAGAGAGCGGCCAGAATGTATCAGGTAGGCTGCCACGTAAAACTTCCGCTCCCAATGGAAGTCTGGTGTGAGGAGTGCTCAACACGCTACCCCCTCGGCCACCGAGCTGGTAATATATTTATACGTAAATATACCTCATTGCATGTCAGCCGTCATTCACAAATGCTGGCTATATGACAGGAATCGGGCTCATCCATTGTTCATTGCAGCCCTGTTGCCAGATTCCTATCATTTGCCAGAGCCCACTGTATGGCCACTCTAACCCATATATGAGTACGGAGAAGGGAAGGCGAACCCATAGCTACTCCCTCGCAAGCACTCTAAAGATGTCAGTGCGTATCCCGTAAAGTGGGCCATAAGGTCTGGCATAATGTGTGGAGGAAATGCCCGGCCACTATTGGGGCCAAGTTAGAGGGCAGGCTGATAAGTTCCACGTTCTGGCGAGGGGAGAGACGAATTCTAGAAATAAAAATTGTGAATGCATCTCGGAATGGCTTGAGTGTGTTCAGAATAAAAACTCCTCTATATTATATAAAAAATTATGGATTGCGCCCCAGCAAAAAGTCTGTCAATAATTGAAGGCATTTTTCATACAACTTGTCAAAATTTAATCATCACTCGATTAGGCTTCTCATGCACTGAAAAATATCATGCCTTTAAGAAAAATCATATTTCTAACTGACATCTATCAATCTCTCTCTCTCTCTCTCTCTCTCTCTCTCTCTCTCTCTCTCTCTCTCTCTCTCTCTCTCTCTC
>SDVV010020003.1:0-13411 GCA_016164225.1 Gammarus roeselii
AAAAAAAAAAAAAAAAAAAAAAAAAAAAAAAAAAAAAAAAAAAAAAAAAAAAAAAACTCAAGAGGCGTTGAGGGTGGAAGCAAAGAGAGGGTTGTATGAGGGTGTAGTTTTCCTTACTGTGATCTACGGGGCTGACACTAGGGGGAGTGAGAGCAGAAGGGAGGATAAGGTTGAATGTCTTCGGATTGAAATGTTTGAGGGGCATGGCTGATGTGACGCTGAGAGACAGGATCAATGACTACGTGGTACGAGCCAGAACGAGGTTGGTGAAGAAGTTGGAGGACAGAGTGGATTCGTGTGTTCTGAGATGGTTCGATCACATGGTGAGGATGGATGAAGGAAGATTGGTGAAAAAGGTGTTAAAGTCAGAGGCGAGTGGACGTAGGCCTAGAGGGAGACCGAAGTTTGGGTGGATGGATGGTGTGAAGAGGGCGTTAGGAAGGAGAGACAAGAGTGTTGAGGTAGCGAGAGAGCGTGCACTGGATAGGCGTGAGGGGAGAATGAAATTGAACGTAGGAGTTTTGATGCTGCCCTGATGTGCTTTCCCACCCTAGGCATATCGTTGAGGGACGGGATGGTTGTGGGCGGGAAGGGGTGCCTGGTCATCATGACACGGCAGGGGTAAACCAGTCACGTTGTCGGGCCCTGCTGCCGACACTGATCTCGAACTGCACTCATGAACCGGAGAGTGTTGCGTAAAAGAGCTAAGTTGTGCGAGTGTGAGTGTATGAGAGTGTGAGGTGCGCTTTGCCGTCGGCCACCCCCCTTGCTGGGGGATTTCGGCCTAGTGTCTGTATCTGTATCTGTAATTATTTATACGTGCCATTTTTCACGGTGATCTATTTTGCATTTGTTATTTAATGATGTACAGTAGCGGACGAAAATTTGTTTAGGATTGAAGATATAAGAAAAATCTTTGATGTACATTTTCCGCTCCATATTTGAACTCATTGGAAATTTAATCGATATCATTTACTAAATAGCTTTGATCAAATATAATAACGGCAAAACTTCCTTTTAAAAGTTAAATTCAACATGAGAAAAGGCGAGTTTTGTTTTTTCGATTATATACTAACCATAAACGAACTGTCTTTTGCTACTGCATCATTAGACGTCTGCAGGGGCCCTAGTATGAACTAAGCGTTGTGATAGTTAGTCTAGTACGACCTACGGTGGAAGATTTTGCACCCTCTGTGCAGCTAGACGTTCTGGTGACTAAGTGGTGAAGTGATGCTGATTTTGATCTTTGAGTGTGAAAGTCTTTTATGGCATGCCATGACACTGTGCGTAGAGAGGACGAGGCTGGTCGAGGCGAGTGGAGACGAGTCAAGACGAGTCGAAATTGGTTGAGACGAGGTGACCTAAGGAACTTTCGGGGCTCTGGAAACTCTTTGGGACCTCTTTGAGAGCCTTTTGGACTCTTTTGAAATCTTTGGAACCTTGGGGACCACTTCCTCAGTCCCGTTTCCCTCCCTACGTTTCAAAACTCATCCACTGAAATAAGGTGTATATGCATTGCTTGAGCAGGAAAATTGAGTCTTCCAGTCCACGTTGTACTTACGCAGAAAGGGAGAGGCGAGTCGATGCAGGTCAAGGCGAATTGAAGCCAGTTGACTTGACCGGACGACGAGTCAAGGCAAGTTGTGGCGAGCTGAGACGAGGTGACCCGAGAGACTTCTTCACTCCCGCCACTGCAAAATTTTCCCCCTTAAACAGTAGAAATGTGTGAGCTCAATAATCTAAATTGTTCTTCCAACCCACGATGTACTTGCACGGAGCGGGAGAGCCGCGTTGAGGCTGGACGAGGTGTGTCGAGACAAGTCAACCCCTCTGGTGGAAAAGAGGCTCAAATCAAACAAGTCAACCCGGGGACTTGGCGGATCATCCTGGAATCATACGGGACTCCCTTGGAGCCCACGATGCTCAAACATGTCCGCTGAAATAGTGCAAGTGTAATTGAGCGAGAATGTTTGAGAATCTGTATAAGTCTAGGTTTTTTAGTCTGTGCGCGCTAGCGTGTGCACAGGCCGCATGTAAAGTTCGATATTAACCTAATCCATGTAGTCGTGAGCCTTGCGTTCATTAGAGATAATTATAATTAATCTAATCCGTATAGCTGTAACCTTGCATTCATTAGAGGTATTTAAAATTAACCTAGTCCGTATAGCTGTAAGCCTTGCATTCAATATAGATAATTATAATTAATCTATTGCGTAAAGATGTACACCTTGCATTCTTTAGAGATAATTATAATTAACCTAATCCGTATAGCTATTCACCTTGCATTCATTAGAGATAATTATAGTTAACCTAATCCGTATAGCTGTAAGCCTTGCATGCATTAGAGATAATTATAATTAATCTAATCCGTATAGCTGTAAACCTTGAATTCATTAGATATAATTATAGTTAACCTAATCCGTATAGCTGTAAACCTTGCATTCATTATATATAATTTCAATTAATATAATCAGCATAGCTGTAAGCCTTGCATGCATTAGAGATAATTATAATTAACCTAATCCGTATGACTGTAAACATTGCATTCATTAGAGATAAATATAATTAACCTAATCCATATTGCTAAAAACCTTGCATCCATTAGGGATAATTATAATTAACCAAAGCCGTTTAGCTGTTAACCTTGCATTCATTAGAGATAATTATATTTAACCTAATCCGTACTGCTGTACACCTTCCATTCATTAAAGATAATTATAAATAACCTAATCCGTATAGTTGTAAGCCTTGCATTTATTAGAGATAATAATAATTACCCTACTCCGGATAGCTGTAAGCCTTGCATTCAGTAAAGATAATTAACCTAATCCGTATAGCTGTAAACCTTGCATTTATTAGAGATAATTATTATTAACCTAATCCACGTAACTGCAAACCTTGCATTAATTAGAGATAATTATTATTAGCCTAGTCCGCGTAACTGTAAATCTTCCATTCATTGGAGCTAATTATAATTAACCTTGTCCGTATAGCTGTTAACCTTCCATTCATTAAAGATAATTATAAATAACCTAATCCGTATAGTTGTAAGCCTTGCAATAATTAGAGATAATTATAAATATCCTAATACATATAGCTGTAAGCCTTGCATCCATTAGAGATAATTATATTTAACCCAATCCGTATAGCTGTGAACCTCCCATTCATTAAAGATAATTATAAATAACCTAATCCGCATAGCTGTAAACCTTACATTCATTAGGGTTAATTATAATTAATCTAATCTGCATAGCAGTACACCATGCAAAAATTAGAGATGATTATAATTAACCTAATCCGCATAGCTGTAAGTCTTGCATTCATCAGAGATAATTATAAATAACCTTATCCCTATTGTTGTAAACCTTGCATTTATTAGAGATAATTATAATTAATCTAATCCACATTGCCGTAAGCCTTGCATTATATACAGATAAGTATAAATAATCTTATCCGTATAGCTGTAAACCTTGCATGCATTAGAGAGAATTATAATTAACCTAATCCGTATAGCTCTAAGCCTTGCATTCATTAGAGATAATTATAATTAACCTAATCCGTATAGCTTTAAGCCTTGCATTCATTAGAGATAATTGTAATTAACCTTATCCATATACCTGTACACCTTTGATTCATTAGGGATAATTATAATTAACCTAACCCGTTTAGCTGTGAACTTTTCATTCATTAGAGATAATTATAATTAACATAATCCGTATAATTGTAAACCTTGCATTTATTAGAGATAATTATATTTAACCTTATCCGTATAGCTGTGAAACCTTGCATGCAATAGAGATAATTATAATTAACCATTCATCAGCGATAATCGTAATTAACCTAATCCGCGTAGCTGTAAGCCTTGCATTCATTAGAAATAATTATAAATAACCTAATCCGTATAGCTGTAAACCATGCATTCATTAGAAATAATTATATTTAATCTAATCCGCATAGTTGTAAACCTTGCATGCATTGGGTATAATTATATTTAATTTAATCCGCATAACTGTACACCTTGCATTCATTAGAGATAATTGTAATTAATATAATCAGCATAGCTGTAAGCCTTGCATGTATTAGATACATATAACTAACCATATCCGTACGGCTGCAAACCTTGCATTCATAAGAGATAATTATATATAACCTCATCCGTATAGCTGTAAGCCTTGCATTCATTGGTGATAATTATAATTACCCTAATCCGGATAGCTGTAAGCCTTGCATTCATTAAAGATAATTATAATTAACCTAATCCGTATAGCTGTAAACCTTGCATTCATCAGAGATAATTAAAATTACATTAATCCATCTAGCTGTATGCCTTGCATTCATTAGAAATAATTATAATTAACCTAATCCGTTTAGCTGTAAACCTTGCATTCATTAGAGATAATTGTAATTAACCTAATCTGTATAGCTGCAAGCGTTGCATTCATTAGAGATAATTATAATTGACCTGATCCGTATAACTGTAAACCGTGCATGCATTAAAGATAATTTCAATTAACCTAATCCGTATAGCTGTGAACCTTGCATTTATTAGAGATATTTATAAATAACATAATCCGTATAGCTGTATGCCTTGCATTCATTAGATATCATTGAAATTAACCAAATCCGCATAACTGTAAGCCTTGCATTCATTAGAGATGATTATAATTAACCTAATCCGCATATATGTAAGCCTTGCATTCACCAGAGATAATTATAATTAACCTAATCCGTATAGCTGTAAGCCTTGCATTCACTAAAGATAATTATAATCAATCTAATTCGCATTGCTGTAAACTTGCATTAAATACAGATAATTATATTTAATCTTATCCGTATTGCTGTAAACCTTACATTTATTAAAGATAATTATACGTAGCCTAATCCATATAGCTGTAAGCTTTGCATTCATTAGAGATAATTATAATTAAATTAATACGTCTAGCTGTAAACTTTGCATTCATTAGAGATAATTATAATTAACCTTATCCATATAGCTGTAAGCCTTTGATTCATTAGGGATAGTTATAATCAACCTAATCCGTTTAGCTGTAACCCTTGCATTCATTAGAGATAATTATAATTACCAAATCCTTCTAGCTGTAAACCTTGTATTCATTAGAGATAATTAGAATTAACCTAATCCGTATAGTTGTGAAACCTTGCATTCGTTTGACATAATTTTAATTACCCATTCATTAGAGATATTCATAATTAACCTAATTCGTATAGCTGTAAGCCTTGCATTCATTAGAGATAACTATAATTAACCTAATCCGCGTAACTGTAAGTCTTGCATTCATTAGAGATAACTATACTCAACCTTATCCCCGTAGCTGTAGACCTTGCATTCATTAGAGATAATTATAGATAATCTAATCTGCAAAGCTGAAAACCTCGCATTCATTAGAGATAATATTGATTAACTTAATCCTTATAGCTGTGAATCTTGAATTCATTAGAGATAATTATAGTAAGCTAATCCGCATAGGTGTAAACCTTACATTCATTAGAGATAATAATAATTAACCTAATCTGCATAGCTGTAAACCTTGCATTCATTAGAGATAATTGTTATTAACATAATCCGTATAGATGTAAACCTTGCATTCATTAAAGATAATTATAAATAATCTAATCCGCATAGCTGTAAGCCTTGCACTCATTGGAGATAATGATAACTAACCTACTCCGTATAGCTGTAAGCCTTGCATTCATTAGAGATAATTATAACTAACCTAATCCGTATAGCTGTAAGCCTTGCATTTATTAGAGATAATTTTAATCAGTAATACGTAAGGCTGTAAGCCTTGCATTTATTAGAGATGAGTAAAATTAACCATATCCGTATAGCTATAAGCCTTGCATTCATTAGAAATATTTATAATTCACCTAATCCGCATAACTGTAAACCTTGCATTCATTGGAGATAATCATAATTAACCCAATCCATATAGTTGTAAGCCTTGCAATCATTAGAGATAATTATAATTAACCTAATCCATTTAGCTGTAAACCTTGCATTCATTGGAGATAATTATAATTCACCAAATTTGGATAGCTGTGAACCTTGCATTCATTAGAGATCAATATAATCAAAGTAATCCGTATAGCTGTAAACGTTGCATTCATTAGAGATAATTATAATTTACCTAATCCGTATAGCTGTAAACCTTGCATTCATTCGAGATCATTTCAATCAATAATCCGTATAGCTGTAAGCCGTGCATTTATTAGAGATAATTATAAATAACCATATCCGTATAGCTGTAAGCCTTGCATTCATTAGAAATAATTATAATTCACCTTATCCGCATAGCTGTAAACCTTGCATTCATTAGAGAGAAAATCAATTAACCCAATCCATATAGCTGTAAACCTTGCATTCATTAAAGATAATTTTGACTAACCTAATCCATTTAGCTGTAAACCTTGCATTCGGCAGAGATAATTATAAAAAACCTAATCCGTATAGAAGTAAACCTTGCATTTTTTACAGATAATTATAAATAACCTAATCCGCGTCACTGTAAACTTGCATTCATTAGAGATATTTATAAATAACCTAATACGTATAGCTGTAAGCCTTGCATGCATTAGAGATAATTATAATTGACCTAAATCGCGTAACTTCAAACTTTGCATTCATTAGAGGTAATTATAACTAACCAAATCCGTATAGCTTTAAACCTTGCATTCATTGAAAATAAATACAATGAACCTAATCCGCATAGCTGTAAATCATGCATTCCTTAGAGATAATTATAATTAACCTAATCCGTACAGCTGTTTACCTTGTATTCGCTAGAGATAATTATGATTAACCTAATATGTATGGCTGTAAGCCTTGCATTCATTAGAGATAATTATAACTAACCTAATCCGTCTAGCTGTAAACCTTGCATTCATTAGAGATAATTTTAATCAACATAATCCGTATAGATGTAAACCTTGCAATCATTAAAAATAATCTAAGGTAACCTAATTCATAAACCTGTAAGCCTTTCATTCATTAGAGATGAATATTATTAACCTAATCCGCATAGCTGTAAACCTTGCATTTATTAGAGATAATTATAATTAATTTAATCCGCATAGCTGTAAACCTTGCATTCATTAGAGATAATTATAAGTAATCTAATCTGCATAGCTGTAAACCATGCACTCATTGGAGACAATGATAATTAACCTAATCCGCATAGCTGTAAGCCTTGCATTCATTAGAAATAATTATAATTAACCTAATCCGTATAGCTGTAAGCCTTGCATTCATCAGAGATAAATATAATTAACCTAATCCACTTAGCTGCAAGCCTTGCATGCACTAGACATAATTATAATTAACCTAATCCGTATAGCTGTAAACCTTGTATTCATTAAAGATAGTTATAATGAACCTAATCCGCATAGCTGTAAACCTTGCTTTCATTAGAGATAATTATAAGTAACCTGATCCGCATAGCTGTAAACCTGACATTCCTTAGAGATCATTATAATTAACCTAATCCTCATAGCTGTTAACCTTGCATTCAATAGAGATGATTATAATTAAACTACTCCGCATATCTGTAAGCCTTGCATTCATTAGAGCTTATTATAATTAATCTAATTCGCGTAACTGTAAACCTTGTATTTGATTTGAACCTCATTTCCACCGGAGCCTCAATGTGAGTCGCAACAGGCTCCCCCGTAGGGCACGACGATCATTGATTCCAGTAGGCTCGCACGCCTCGGCATCCAAGAAAAACAACGTTGTTAAATTTGGAACATTTAAAAAGTTTCAATCGTATCAGACGCACGCTGGTGAGCACAAGAAAAACGTTTTACACGAAGCGGATCTCCGCTTTCAATCATTTAGAACTTCAAGAGTAGTATGTATTCACGCCAGTGCGCACAGGTAGCATCGTCGAAAATGGTACAAGGTTTACGGCTACACGGACAAAGTCAGCTTCGACAGGAACGCAACACAATGTTTACAGCTTCGCGGTATAGTTGTTTAAGTACAATGTATTTATTCAAGTAAGATAAAGACTCGGACGAAACGAAATTAATCCTCGCCTCCAACCCCATCAGAACCTCATGAGTAATATGTACACACGCCAGTGTGCACAGAGAGTATCGTCGAAATGGGTACAAGATTTACGGCTACACGGATCAGATCAACTTCAACCGCAATGCACCACACAAATTATACCTAAGCGGTAAATGTCAACGACAGAAATTACATATGGTCACACAAATTATACCTAAGCTGTAAATGTCAACGACAGAAATTACATATGGTCCGCGCACGCGTGTGCAAGCACCGTCTGAAAAAAACATTTATTCACTAAATAACAAACAGGAACTCTCGCACAAAAACACTAGCATTACTTTATTAAATTGAGGTGGATGGATGATATTTCATTTATAGAAAATTAACACTTTATTTTAGTATTTTATTATTTCATTTTTCTTGGGCTCTATTATTTTCCTCTGCCCTTTTTTCATGATGATAACTTTTGCATTGGTTTTCATTACATATATCAAGGTTGGTTGAGACCAGGAGACCCGGGGAAGGAAGTACTCGTGGGACCCGCGGGACTCGAAAGACCCGGGGTTTCGGGAACCCGGGGGACTCGGAAGACCCGGAAAATTTGGACGGACCCACTTGGACCCTTCTGGAGCCCTTTGGGACACTCTTGACACCCTTCGGGACCCTCTTGAGAAACTGTAGGACCTTCTTAGGCCCCTCTGAATCCTGGAACATTTGCTCCCTCCTTCCAAATCTACGTTAAACCTACTCTGTATCTATGTTAAACCTACTTGGTATCTATGTTAAACCTACTCGGAATCTACGTTAGACCTACACGGTATCTGTGTTAATCCTTCTCGATATCTGCGTTAAACCTACTCTATATCTATCTTAAACTTACTATGTATTCACGTTAAACCTACTCTGTATCTAAGGTAAACCTACTCGGTAGCTATGTTAAACCTACTCTATCTACGCGTTAATCCTACTCGGTATCTGCGTTAAACTAACTCTGTATCTACGTTGAACCTACTCTGCATCTGTGTTGAACCTACTCTGTATCTGAGTTGAACCTGTTCTGTATCTGCGTTAAATCTTCTCTGTGTGTGTGTGTTAAACCTGCTCGGAATCTACGTTGGAACTACTTGGAATCTGCGTTTAACATGCTCGGAGTCTGTGTTGAACCTACTCGTAATCTACGCTGCACCTACTTTGCCAATCTTCAATTGCCCTACGGGGGAGTCTACATTAACTTCGCGTTGGCACTCGGTGGAAAACTGAAGTAACTGCCACTAGGGATGGTCAAGATCCTGGTCCACAGCCGCCAGGTCGAGACCCCCCACCCCCCAATGATGAAGATGTCGAAGCCCGAGACACGCACCGTCTGAAGGTCTTTTTCTGTAACGCGCAGTCATATGCCCCCAAGTTCGATGAACTGAGGGGACTGGCGACCCTGTACCTTTTGATGTCATTGGCATAGGTGAAACCTGGCTCGATCTCTAGAGTAGAAACCTGGCAGCAGAGTTAATGCTACCAGGCTACAAAATGTTCAGCGTGGACAAACCCACCCCTAGTAAACGAGGGGGCGGGTCCATGCTGTACATAAAGGAGATACTAAATCCATTTCTTAGAGCAACGCTGGCCACAGTTTCTTGCGAAATACACAACGCAGAAATCAAAGTGGCCTACGCGACACTGAAACTGGCATTGGTGTACCGCAACAGCCACAACCATGGAGAACAAGATGCCCAGCTCTATGAGAAGCTGGAAGAAATAGTCTCAAATAATCACGAGACTATCATCTTCGGCGACTTCAACCTCCCTTATATTGACTGGGTGAGCCTAACTTCACAGGCCCCAGGCAATAAACTAACGGAGTTTATCGCCGAAAACGGCATGACCCAGTATGTTCGTGAACCAACCCGGGGGAACAACATACTGGACCTAGTCATGTCAACTGAGGAGCGCTTGATTAGCAACATCCAAGTTGGCAACAAACTGGGAGGTGCTGACCACAACGCGATGGAATTTACCATCAAAGTGCCCCGTCCAGCCCCCCAGGGAGCTATACGCCGCCCCAACTTCGCACGAGCAGACTTCCAGGGGATGAGAGAACAACTAAGTGCGCTTAACTTAATCGAACAACTCGATGACGGTACGGTGGACTCTTGCTGCCGTATCCATTATGAGAGGATTCACGAGGTAAGCGACCGATGTATACCCTTGAGGACAATTGATCCCGCTCAAAGAATCAGGCCCCCATGGTGGAACGTCGAAGTTGCCAAGGCCTTGAATCGTCACGATCAACTAAATGCGCAACGACTGAGGGATAAAACCAAAGAGGCGGCAGAACTGCACCGCCTGGCGTGAAGGACAGCCACTAGACTAGTCCGATCCTCTAAACGCACGAAAGAGGAAAAACATTGCGGATAACGCCAAAGAGAACCCAAAAGATTTCTATCGCTAGGTCAATGAGCGTAGAATTGCTAGGGACTCAGTTGGTCCGCTAATGGATGAAGATGGTGTCCTCAGAACGTCACCTGAGGACAGGGCCGGTGTCCTGAATAGCTTTTTCTGTTCAGTGTTCACAGTTAAGGGCCCCAGCTTCGAACGAGATACTGTTTACGCTGGTCGTTGAGACATTGCGTCTTGTGAACGCAATGTCTCAACGACATTGCGTTCACAAGAGAGGAAGTTGTCAAATAACTTGGGGAACTGGACATTTACAAATCGATCGGTCCCGATGGACACCACCCAAGAGTTCTCAAGGAAACTCGAGAACAATTGGTGGATTCCCTCACCCACATCTCCAACTTATCGATGACGAGTGGCGAGGTCCCCGAAGACTGTAGAGTTGAACATGTCACGGCAATCTACAAGAAAGGTGACCGACAATCGCCCAGCAACTATCGACCCATCAGCTTGACATCGATCGTGTGCAAAACCGTCGAGCGATTGAAACGAAACCATCTCGTCGATTATCTGAAAAACAACAGACTCATTCATGACACTCAGCACGGCTTCCGCCGTAAGAGGAGTTATCTGACGAATCTGCCGGACTTCTTCAATGAGGTGATCAACGTGTACGTCCGACGTATGGCAGTGGATGTCATTTACCTGGATTTCCAAAAAGCCTTCGACAAGGTGCCGCACAGGAGACTGTTACACAAAGTCTCTGAGCTCGGCATCGGTGGCAACGTACTTCGCTGGCTGCGCGCCTGGCTAACAGGACGCAAGCAAAAAGTCAGCATCGGCCAGGCTTTGTCTGATTTGGCTCCTGTTACCTCAAGGGTGCCCCAGGGCAGTGTCCTGGGTCCTATCCTTTTCCTCATCTATGTTAACGACAAGGATGCGGGGCTTCTGTCCAAGGTATCGAATTTTGCCGACGACACAAAGCTCTGGCATGCAGCATGGAAGGAAAGAGACGGAGTTGAGATTCAACAAGATCTCGAAAAACTCGTCCAATGGTCGGAAGCGTGGCAGATGCCCTTCAATGTTGCAAAATGTACAGTTATGCACATGGGGTGTCGCAATGCCGACTTCAACGACACGATGGCAGGCAGCGATTTTGCAACTGTTGACCAGCAGAGAGACTTGGGTGTCCTTATTTCGAAAGATATGAAATGGAACGCGCAGGTCGAAGAAAGTTACAAGATAGCTAACCGTAACCTTGGTTTCATCTCCCGTAACTTCCTCTGCAAAACGTAGGACATAATATTGCCGTTGTACACGTCCCTCGTCCGTCCCCCGTCCGTCCCCACCTCGAGCATGCAGTCCAATTTTGGTCTCCACACATGAGGGGGGACATAGCCAAACTGGAATGAATCCAACATCGTGCAACTAAGCTCATCCCACAGCCACGTCATTACAGCTACGAGGATAGGCTTGAAGAGCTTGGCCTCGTCACCCTTGAGCAACGAAGGCTGAGGGGCCAGCTCATTGGAACCTTTAAATACCTGAAGGGATTCAACAACGTGAGTCCTGTCGGCCTCTTCGATAGGGACCACAACATTCGTACCCGAAACAACGGGGCAAATCTTGTGGAAAAACGTTTTGCTACAACTATATCACAACACTTTTTCCCGATCGCAATCTCGCGGGTCTGGAACAACTTGCCGGTTGCGGTAGTTGGCTCTGAATACGTGAATGCGTTCAAAAAAGCGCTTGACAAGCATTGGGCAACGTGACTCGTTTATCCTGAAAACGACACAATTTACCAGAAACTGTCAAACCAGGTTTGAGGTGTTACGACGACTCTCACTGACCCCTAAACCCACGCCAGGACCACCGGTTGGGTATGAGCCCGTAACGGTACTCGCATCCGCCCATCCCGCTAGCCTACGAGGCCGTCTGCTATCCTAACCGGACAAACAGATGTAGGGACTATGGTGCCCGGAAAGTCTACACCGCCTAAAAGGAGAGCTTGCTCTCCTCGATGCGGCGGTGAAGACTTAAAGGAACCCCACATATCTTTTGCTTTTTATTTTTATTTTTATTATTTAATTTTTCTATTCATTTGTAATAAGCCCGGCTTTGTTTACAATCCAAGCTATTACTACTAATAAATCATTATTAGTAACAAAAATAGCATGTCGCTGGCAGTAGCAGTCGTTTCATTATCAGTTATAATGGAATGATTGCTATTGCTGACCATCTCAAGCGACTGAAACTCCATGTCAGAACGGAACTCTTCCTACCATTGCTTATATTGGTACTGATATTACTACATGCAGAGGCTGATATTATAGCATTGCATTGCATTGCTAATACTGAGACTGATATTAATACATTGCTTATACAAAGACTGATCATTCTGAGAACGATTGTTCTAGGAATTCACCGGGTAAGAGGTGTTACGGCGACTCTCATCCACCCCTAAACCCACGCCAGGGCCACCAGTTGGGTATGAGCCCGTAACGGTACTCGCATTCACCCATCCCTCTAGCCTACGAGGCCGTCGGCTATCCTAACCGGACAAGCAGATGTAGGGACTATGGTACCCGGAAAGGCTACACTGCCTAACAGGAGAGCGGGTTGCTCTCCTCCTTGCGGCGGTGAAGACTTGAAGGAATACCCTATATTTTTACTCTTTATTTTTATTATTATTATTATGTGGTACAGTGCTAGCACGTACCACCGAGCTAGTGAGGGTGTAGTCTGCCGGCGACTCACCCTCACACCCCATACCATTCGAAAACTGATTACGCACCAGGAGGAGAGCGTTGCTCAACTCAAAGGTATGACGTAGACTCAACAAAGGTGTGCGGGTGCAGTCCGCCGGCGACCCATCGACGCCTACCGATGAGCCGCAACGGCGGCTCACCCCCACACTCCAACAAATACCCATCTTTAACCCAGTGAGTAACTTCCGAAGGAAGGACACTTTTTTTATTTATTTTT
>SDVV010020004.1:0-13411 GCA_016164225.1 Gammarus roeselii
GTGTGGTGGTGTAGTGGTGTTGTGGTGTGGTGATGTGGTGGTGTGGTGGTGTGGTGGTGTGGTGGTGTGGTGGTGTGGTGGTGTGCTGGTGTGCTGGTGTGCTGGTGTGCTGGTGTGCTGGTGTGGTTGTGTGGTGGTGTGCTGGTGTGGAAGTGTGGTGATGTGGTGATAGAAAGCTCAGTTGAAGAAAACAAGGCACTGTACTCAACTGTTCTAATCAGAAGGCAGCCAGGCAGTGGCTAAGCAGCACGCATTGCTCCATCCACCGCAGCTGAACCAACACAGGCTAACGCTTGGGCGTATTTTCAGATAAAATTGTGGTTGGTGATTACACTGTAACCTCTTCCAAATCAACCCAGCGAAGAGCAACAGCTCATTTGAAAATACTCGGTTAGCCAGATCTGAGCATAGATGAAATTGGAGGGATTATCAAAACGGACAAGATTCCCACTTCTGAACCAACTAAATTACAGGTCAGAGCAAAAGACGTGGAGATTTAAGAAAGGTCATGTTATGACAGCAAACGACCACACGTGAACATCCACGTCACTGGCATCCTGACTCATCAGAACCAGAGTAGATATAAGTTGAGCAAAATTATATATCTAAATAATCGCCTGGTAACTTTCTGTCAAGCTTTGCAAATCCTATTCCTCGATCATTGAGAAACGATGATCGACCTAACGTACTATAACTTTGATAGAACCACCAACAAGGCATGTACATGCATATATGGACTTGATACCGTCGGAAACATGATACAGAACTTTGGCGCTGGGCTCATTAATGGTAATAAATCGAAAAAAAGGCCCCGATATCCAACCCACGACTCCGCCAGTCGTGATCACATTTACAGAAATAACGATGGGGAAGCAGACAACAACAAAATATGCACTACCAATACAAGAGCCCATCGCAGCACCACAGCAGGTCTAGGTCAAAGAGTTGAAGGCAGTAATCGCATCCGAGATAGAGACAATCGTTGCTGCTCCGAACGCAGAATCCGTGTTATTGAAAATAAAAGCATTCGCCCCACTGCAAGACCTCTAAGTAGACGCAATACAAGTCAAGACAATAGAGTTTGTGTTACTGTCGGTACACCCAAATGTTAATATGTAAACGCAGGAAGTTTCAGAGCCAAAATCGACGGATTGGGTATCTCTGCGATAAACGGAAAGATCGATGTAAGAGCATTCGCAGAATCGTGGGTGAAATTGAGTGCTAGAAATTATCGAAGCGAATTCACTCCCACCGGTTGTCACTATCTCACAAAGATAAGGAAGGAATTCAATTCACCCTCGTCTATAGTCCCCCAAAGAACATGGTTGCAGATGATATCGATCTGTACAACCCTCTTATCGATTTCGTCACAATACGAGACATTATTGTGCTTTGAGATTACAATATTCTTGATATTTATTTGTAAACAGACGATGTACTGCCAATGGCTAACGCCTGGTTGATTTTGCTTACGATACGTTTGATTTCTGACATATTCATTTCACACATGAATGAATTCCCAGGACCACCAAGATCACCTGACCTTTCTCCGCTCGAATACTCCTTTTGGCAGTACGTCAAGGTTCATGTATTTAGATCAAAGCCTGATCCTCTTGTTGAACTCAAGAACAAAGTGAGAGAAGTTGTCTCTTCGATCACCAATGAAATTCTCAGAAAATTCAATATGAATTTTGTCTGTTGAATTAAAAAGTATTGCAGCTGACGGCGGTACTTCTGAAATTTAACTGTACGAGAAAATAAGCTAGAAAATCTTTAATTTCGAATGAGCTTTGTTTTAAGAAAAAAGTTGTAGCGATTTCAAAATGTAAACATTTTTATGTTCCATCCTGTACAATACATCCTTATTGTAGAGGGTGGAACACAGTAACACTTCACATCGTGCCTCTTAGTATCGAGCTATGATTTCATAACACTCCATTTACTGAAATTTAACTAATTTGGCCATCATCTTCAGAAGCTCCGCTGGTCATGTTTGGTACAAGGTTGATGCCCAGAATCATGATATTATCCGTACAACATTAAGAAGCAGAAGAGAGAAGCTACGAATTAGTTTGGCTTTGCATTCAACTCAGTCCCACAAAATAAAGTAACTTTGCGCTAACGCGCATCCGACGATAGCGCGCATCCGAGTCGCATTTGTATTAATTGTTCTAATTCCGTTTTCGAATCGTCGATATAATTGTCACATCCCTCACATAATTATAGTTCTTACATTCATATCTGCTGTCTACAAGAGATCACGAAAATAGAACTCTAGCATTAGGTCCAGTTTCCCACCGGAAATATCTTTACCAGCCCAAGATGGTTCAGGCTAAGCTAGCATGTGGCATACGCTACTAATCGTACGCCGGCGAACTAATGGTTTGCAATAGTTCTCCTATCCCTGCCAGAAATCTGTGCAGCAGTCCCTCGTATGGGGGGTGCAAACTATGTCAATAGGCAGAGGCGCTCAAACGACAGGCGGAGGAAATCAAAACAACTGAAAGCACAGTTCACAGTTCGTCCAAAACAAGGACAGTCAAGGCGGGTACCCGGTTGCCAGCTGTTGAATCAAAATTGGAAAACGTGTTGAAACAATTTCTCAAATCCAAAAATCTGACGAACAGTGAACTAACGCCAGTCAAAGGAACTACTGAGGCCATCCTAAATCAAGTGAAATAACTTCAAGTTCACCTAGACTCCGGATTGGTCAAGAAGCTTTCAGCTCTAGACGCAGAGACAAATGACCGCATCAAATTGACAGAAAACTCAGTCAAAGATAGCGATGCACTGAACGCAACTGTAGTAAACGACCCAACACACGTAACCGGTTACGACCCAACACACGTAACCGATTTGATGTAATGCCCGATGAAATGGACTCCCAGAATACAGAGGAAATATTTGCGATTGATGATTAAAATGTAACCATCTTCAAATCGAATCAGTAAAAACGGAGAATTCAACTGAAAATACTCGGCAAAACAGACTTGAAACTCGACGAGGTCGAAGACATAATCGAAAAGAAAAAGATACATTCTCATAAACGAATTATAATACAACTCGGAGTTAAAGACGCGTCGCAGACGGAATCGAGGTGGAAAATGTATGAAACCATGCTAAACAATGTCATAAGTTCAAACGCAAACATCCATATCACTGTCATCCTGCCCCATCCAAACCAAAGTAGATACAAGTTAAGCAAGATGATTTTACTTAACAATTGCCTAGCAATTATCTGCAAAGCTCCGAAAATCCCATTCTCTGATCATTGGGATACGATGATCGACCCAAAGTACTCTAACTTCAACAGAATCACCGACAAGGCTCGCATAAACACGTATGACTCGATACACTCGGAAACATTAAAAACATCGGCGCTGGTAGTGCGGTTGTGGTGCCATTGGTGTTGTTACGGCGTTGTTGGGGTGGTGCTGTGGTGCTGTGGTGCTGCTGTTGCTACAGTAGTGCCTTGCTGTTGTGGTGCTGTTGTTACTGTAGTGTCGTGCTGTTGTGATGCTGCTGCGGTGGTGTCGTAGTGCTATTGTGGTGCTGTTGTAGTGCTGTTGTGGTGCTGTTTTATTGCTGCTGTTGTTCTGTTGTGGTGCTGTTGTGGTGCTGTTGTGGTGCTGTTGTAGTGCTGTTGTGGTGCTGTTGTATTGCTGCTGTTGTTCTGTTGTGGTGCTGTTGTGGTGCTGTTGTGGTGCTGTTGTAGTGCTGCTGTTGTTCTGTTGTGGTGCTGTTGTGGTGCTGTTGTGGTGTTGTTGCGGGGTTGTTGGGGTGGTGTTGTGGTGCTACTGTGTTGCTGTTGTTGTGCTGTTATGGTGCAGTTGTGGTGCTGTTTTGGTGCTGTTGTGGTGCTGGTGTGGTGCTGTTTTGATGCTGTTGTGGTGCTGATGTGGTGCTATTGCAGTGCTGTTGTGTTGTTGCGGTGTTGTTGAGGTGGTGTTGTGGTGCTACTGTGTTGCTACTGTGTTGCTACTGTGTTGCTGTTGTTGTGCTGTTATGGTGCTGCTGTGGTGCTGTTATGGTGCTGTTATGGTGCTGTTGTGGTGCTGTTATGATGTTGTTGTGCCGCTGATGTGGTGCTATTGCAGTGCTGTTGTGTTGTTTCGGTGATGTTGGGGTGGTGTTGTGGTGCTACTGTGTTGCTGTTGTTGTGCTGTCATGATGCTGTCATGGTGCTGTTGTGGTGCTGTTGTGGTGCTGTTATGATGTTGTTGTGCTGCTGATGTGGTGCTATTGCAGTGCTGTTGTGTTGTTGTGGTGTAGTGGTGCTACTACTGTGTTGCTACTGTGTTGCTGTTGTTGTGCTGTCATGATGCTGTCATGGTGCTGTTATGGTGCTGTTGTGGTGCTGTTATGATGCTGTTGTGGTGCTGATGTGGTGCTATTGCAGTTTTGTTGTGTTGTTGCGGTGTTGTTGGTGTGGTGTTGTGGTGCTACTACTGTGTTGCTACTGTGTTGCTACTGTGTTGCTACTGTGTTGCTACTGTGTTGCTACTGTGTTGCTACTGTGTTGCTGTTGCAAATGTAGCACCGTGCTGTTGGGTGAAGTTGAGCTCGACCCACAGAAGCACCACAGCCAATAAAAGAATAATTACAAGTTCTATTGCAAAGAAGGACTCGTTTAACGAATAGTATTCCTACACATCGTTTCTGCCAGCTCCTGGGCTACCCCTGCCGCACGCCTCACCACCACATTAGACCATTGCTCAGCCTGCGCTGCTGGCCAATGTAACTTTGAGACGCAACGCGTTACTTCATCAGAGTTGGGCAAATTAAAACATCATTTCATACTTTCATTTTTGCTGTCTATTTGTTCCTCGCACAAATCGGACAAATTAACGTAGAAATATATTTCGTTACAGTATCTAGGTCATCTGTGCTCGCAGTGCAGTTATCGTGAGATCTGAGTCATCGTCGATGAAGACGATCGCGACCAGCATCGTCTATAAACACGCTCCTCTTATGATGCCTTGCGCCGTGGAATTTCCTTCACTTATGAAGCGATGTGTTGTCGTCTCCTAGGGTACACACAAGCTGCTTCTTGAGGCTGGGGTGTGTGTGGGTTCATGAGGCTGGGGTGTGTCAGGGGTAGGTCTCAGGGTGCACGTTCGGCACAGGCTCTGTCCTCTTGAAGTAATGTTTGAATTGTATGCCTGAGTTGTGCGGATGAGATTGATAAAATAAAAGCTCAGCTAGAAGTCAAAGTTTGCTTAGGTGACTGATTGGATGAGAATCAAATAACGGTTTTTATTGAAGTAAGAATCACCAAAAAAGCGAGAGTAAGAGTGTTTTCTGGAATTGGTTGTTTCATTTTAACAGACGTTCCCGTCTACTTTTTAGAAAGCCCAAAACTTTTGAGTTCCATTAAAAGTTTTTGGCAGCTGGGGCCGTGGGTTAGCCAGAGTCTACCCTGCTCTCCTAAGCTCCTGAGAGCTGCCGCAAGACAGTGGAACCGCTGCCGCGAGTCCCACGAAGCAGATGAAATATTGCCAAGGCAGTGCTACAAATAAAAGTCACGTTACATAATAAAAAGTAAACTCAACATTCCGTGATTGTGTGTTTCCGATGTAGTTTTGTTAGTCGATATAGTCATAACTCCGGCTTAGATCAATGGTCTCATTGTCTATCCTACACCTCCTACCGCTCGTGAGACAATTCAAATGAGATATATTTATTTTTCATGTGTCTTCGGCAGCTGATCAGCATTATTCGGTGTTGTATTTATGGATCAGGGGGAAGGATTTGAAATGTAGTAGTTGTGATGACCTGGCATTGAAATGTAGTAATTGTGATGACCTGGCATTGAAATGTAGTAATTGTGATAACCTGGCATTGAAATGTAGTAATTGTGATGACCTGGCATTGGAATGTAGTAATTGTGATGACCTGGCATTGGAATGTAGTAATTGTGATGACCTGGTATTGAATTGTAGTAATTGTGATGACCTGGCATTGAAATGTAGTAATTGTGATGACCTGGCACTGAAATGTAGTAATTGTGATGACCTAACATTGAAATGTAATAATTATGATAACCTGGCATTGAAATGTAGTAATTGTGATGGCCTGGCATTGAAATGTAGTAATTGTGATGACCTGGCATTGAAATGTAGTAATTGTGATGACCTGGCATTGAAATGTAGTAATTGTGATGACCTGGCATTGAAATGTAGTAATTGTGATGACCTGGCAGAAATGTAGTAATTTTGATGACTTGGCATTGAAATGTAGTAGTTGTGATGATCTGGCATTGAAATGTAGTAATTGTGATGACCTGGCATTGAATTGTAGTAATTGTGACGATTTGGCATTGAAATATAGTAATTGTGATGACCTGGCATCGAAATGTAGTAATTGTGATGACCTGGCAATAAAATGTAGTAATTGTGATGACCTGGCATTGAAATGTAGTAATTGTGATGTCCTGGCAGCAGACACGAAAGCCTTCATTGAAGGAAACATTCTCCAATCCACAAGGCCACGCGCGTCATGAGAGATTGTGTGGTGGCTCGCTTTGGCATGCTATTCACTTTCAGAAAGATGCAAAGTGAATCCAGGAAACTTAACAGAATTATAAATGCTGCAAGACGTATGGTGTTTTACCAAGTTAATATCATAATAACTCATTGAGGAAATCGAGAACTAAGCTTCAATGAACACAGTACCTACACTGACCAATAGAAGAACAGCTGGTAAGTCATTGACCCGTCCTCCCTAAGCCCTCGAGTCTACCCTTCCGTCTCGTCGACAGATCTCTCTCTTACTCTTAACGACATGATTGCCTCTTCTGTAATAACTTTTATACAAGCGCATATTAATCTGTATCCCAACCTCTTCTCCCCCAGTGATCCCCCTGAGTGGGGGATACAAGAATGATCCTCCCTTACATATTCATGTGATAACGTCATTTACATAATTGAAATCTTCCAACGAATTTACTAATCCGGAAGCTGGTAAGAAACACGTTTGTTCTATATTGGTTATAACGTTTAGTTGCACATGCGTTAAACATGATTTTTTGACATAATGCAATTTTTTTTTTATGGTTAATCGGAACAGTGTCTACCAAGTGCCTCCCCCCCACTTCAATAAAGGGTCTGGCTGTCTCCCCGGATCTTCTGTCAGAAGCATTCTTGCCTCAGTTGAGGATGGCTCTCAGCGCCATCTTGATCCGGGGCGCCTTTATCAGCACCGACGAAATATAGGGGGTGATTTATGAGGGCAATTTGTATCAATTTATGTTGAACCATCAGCCAAGATCCCCAAAGAGACTCAAGTGCTTCAGAATCCGACACGAAGGACCTGCAATGGCCCAATACTGTTTCTTAAATTGGCATTCTCTACACTCAGCTTTGAAAGGGTTCGTTAGCGAGGCAACACGAGGGATCGAGTATTTGATGGCAATACAGCGAGACTGTATAGCACCGACTTGATGAGCCCTTATCATTTTGTGGCTTAATTAATTGAGGGAATGTGTGAACCGCTGCCGGGGGTCACTGAGTACGGTTCCATTACGCTGACGCTGTTGTACTTCGAGTGCACTTTTAAGAGCTCATTTCTGCTTCATCGCTGCCTGGACTGAGGAGCGTCTCTTCGTGACACTGAAGAGAACGATGCGAGAGTAAGAGGAGGGTTGCTGTTTCATAACTGAGCGAACTGACGAGCTTCTCTTCATGATACTGAGAAGAACAATACGAGCGTAGAAGCAGGGTTGTTAATTTTATCATCGACGACATCTTCTTCAAGAAGATTAGGACTGTGAGCATTAAAGCTTGGAATGCCTAGTCCATACTGCGGCATCACGGACAGCTTTGAGTGCCTAGCCCGTACTGCGGCATCACGGACAGCTTTGAGTGCCTAGCCCGTACTGCGGCATCACGGACAGCTTTGAGTGCCTAGCCCATACTGCGGCATCACGGACAGCTTTGAGTGCCTAGCCCGTACTGCGGCATCACGGACAGCTTTGAGTGCCTAGCCCGTACTGCGGCATCACGGACAGCTTTGAGTGCCTAGCCCGTACTGCGGCATCACGGTTACTTCAGCTTAATCAACATGGTGATCTCATTATCTCTTTGTATGTATTCGAGATTGTATGAAAGATCATAAAAATTATCAAGCAAAACCACAAGCCTTAAGCATATCACTTCTAAATCAGCAATTTGAATCAGGGCCTCACACTGCATAACCAGAGTTTTCTTCATTGCATCACCAGCGGCCATTCACTGCCTCATCTTCCCAATTAAAGAGCTATTAACGACTCTTCACGTCATCGTGTCGTATGGGAAAGACATTATCACCGGTGGAGATGCAATCGGTGAAGGCAGTAACAGATACGGCACATGCTCGCAGTATAAGTTTACAACGGTGTGTTTTGCTAAAAATACTTGCTATCGTACGAGTCAACCCAGCCAATGTTTACAAACATGCGCCTTGTTTGCACTATCATTCTAAATTGCACGCTAGTAAGATACCATTCTGTTTAGGGATTGATATAACGGACTCATAGAAACAAATTTTGTAGCTGATTCCATCCAAAGTAAAACGCTGTAGGGCTAGCAAGAGGCAACCGCGGGGCTTTTCACGAGGCAGCGGCGTCGCTTATTGAGGCAGCGACGGTGCTTACCATGGAGTAGCGGTTCTTAATGGTGCTTAGCACGAGGCAAGGCCAGCTAATTTTAGCGCAAGCTGATTTCACGCGGCCATAGGACCCATCTGTGTTTGTAAACAGGGCCATTGGCAAATATTTTCAAGGGATGAAATCGGTACCATTGCGAGTTAGGCAAATATCGCGTAAGGGTCTGGAGAGATACGAAAGATGGTAGTACACTGATGTATGATGCACTGAGTTGGTGTAAATTGGTTGTAAAATGTAGCAATATTCACCAATTTGTTTATTGTAGTCAGCTTAGATGTTGTTTCCAGGGCTGACAGCTCGAGAGTAGGAACCTACAATGTTTTATTATCTATTGAATCGAAAAATAAGTGCTATTATCATTTATCCAATACCAAATATTTAATTAGCAAGACAATGATCAATAGTATCTGTTACCATGGTTCCTTAACAGTTCTAAACAGTTAACACAATTTCGTTATTCAGTCCACCTTGTATATGCCGAGCGAACTGTTGTCATGTCCTCGCCACCAGAGGGAGCGACGGTTGAGTGGCTACTTGTTTCTGGCTGGTGCCAATCAGCACCGCCCGATGAGACTGTCAGGGTAATCCTCAGGGGAGAAAGAAACTGATGATTGACGTGGAAGTGTATGCTATTTATTTAAGGTGAATAGGAAAAAATGTAATGGGTTTATTTGACCCTTCTTTTATTGAAGGTTAAAACAATATTACTGTTAAATGTTACAGTTGTTCGACTGGATAATTAATGAGGCTCGCTACTTACACAATAATCTAAATATAACACTTAATGGCCTTGTGGTCACTTACCTCTGCTATTAGTTCCGTATATTGAACAGCAAAATCAAATATATAAATGTTTGGTAATAAATAGCTCTTGTGGAGAATGCCTAGCTCGGAGAAGAAGTTAGTGTATATATGCATATGTATATAGGTATGTACTTATGTATGTATATATATATATGTGTATATGTATATATATATGTATGTATATATTTTGTGAACCATCTTGTTTTCCGCGTGAGTGAGCGTTTCTTGGTTTGAGATTGGGAAGGATGTGTGCAGTGTCTACCGCCCTCTCCCCCCCCCCCTTCCCTCCCCTTTTCCCAACTGCCTGGAAGTTACCATTACTCACTTTTTGTAAGATGAATTTCCCCTGTCGTTTATAGAGCAATTCTTTAAAAACCAAGTAGCCCTTGTTGTGGGCGTAAGTCATCCTAAGGTATACATGTGACATTGAAATAGGTCATTTCTATGGTATGGTAATGTTTAATTACGGTAATGTTGTAGTTGTTTGTTGAATGAGAGTAAGCCTTTGTGTGCGGTTGCCCGTGTGTATGTGTCCCCAACCGGTGAGCGTGAAAGATGATCGCCCCTTGGGAAAGAGGGCTGAAGCCTAAGTGTTCATGTAACTATGCGCGAGTTCGTAAGTACCGTGTGCCCGGGGGCGATCGTACGCAAAGATACCATCAGACAACAAGACTAGTTAACCTAGGCCTTATCGTAGCTGTAGAGAGCGGTACTAACCCTGCTAGGTAGAATGACGTAGTAATTAGAGTAACAATAGCTGATTAGTACTCCATGACCGTTGACGACAGTGTATTCAAGAAAGGGAGCCCACATGAAGTGGTCATCAATCGATGAAGTTAGAAAACTCCCGCCAAATCCAAGTAAGTTCCCATTGTACAAGTGATGTATTGGCTAAAGCCCGATTGTTTGAATTCGAGGAAAATCCAGTGTCCATGCCCTTAAAAGTGTATTATAATGAAATTAAGTGTGTACGAAGCTGTGGGAAAGGAAATAATTCCCACATAATGGTCCAACCTGAACCGGATCGTCGCCATTGTTTTTGAAAATAGCAAGCGTCATGGTGACGACGCCATCTTGGAAAATGATGTGCCCAATGAGTGTCCAGTGTGATTATAAAGCTATAGGCATTGATATCTGTATAATTGTTGATATATAAATATTCACATAGAAATGTGGGTAAAGCCATGGTATGTTATTATTTTTTAAAAAAATAAATGGTTTTGTATGTTTGTAATTAACATGTTATCAATTTGCAACATATAATGGGAAGAGCCAGATTTCTACTGGCACATGGTAAATGTAATATAATTGGAACTAATGTTTTATGTTTAAGTTTTCAAGGTTAGCTTGGTTGACAAGTTTGAGTGCAACCCTGGTTATCATTGGGGATTACTTTGTCAAATGATGACGGCTCCAATTATCTAAAAAGGTAATTATAAAAATGAAAACTGCACAAAATATTGTTAAACCTGATAGCAAATGGTATCAATTCAGAGTTTTTGTTTTTTTCTTTGTTTCTATGCCTTAAAAGGTAGTGTGCTTCACACTGACAGGTTCCAGACACATTTTAGGAATACACAATTTTAATTGATGAATAGTTGACTAATGTAGACATAGGTTGCGTCTACATGCTATCAGGAGATCGTATAGTGATGGGAAGAAATTATCATTTTCTTGATTGATTCTGTGCCTTGAAAATTTGTGACTTCTCTCATGACAGGCTGGGAAGCATTCCTGTAGGGTGGTATTTCATTCAACAAAAGGTTAATATGGTAGATCATTGGTGTCTGTAAGTCACCAAGGTCAAAATCAAGTGTCAATAGATTCATTTTTCTTCTTTGTTTATATGCCTTGAAAAGTAGTGTGCTTTTCACTGATAGGTTTTGGAAACATTTGAGAAGGGTGGAGTTTGTTGACTAGTTGGTCAGTTAATATGGTAGATCATTGGTGTCTGTAAGTCACCAAGGTCAAAATCAAGTGTCAATAGATTCATTTTTCTTCTTTGTTTCTATGCCTTGAAAAGTAGTGTGCTTTTCACTGATAGGTTTTGGAAACATTTGAGAAGGGTGGAATTTGTTGACTAGTTGGTCAAGTAGACTCCGTAACTGAACGGACAAGGTAAAAAATTTATTCTGTGACGGATAAATACCCAAGGATATCAGGATGGCGCCACCCTTGGACGGTCTCATTCACAGCAAAGGGGCATATAAGGGCTTCATCACATCACTGCTTCCAAAGCTGAAACAGTGTTGTGATGCAGACTCCTTCAGTGCCCCTGAGAATTTAGATGCTATTGCTGTGAATGTGAGGCTAGCTGAAGGGCACATCCAAAAGGTAGTGGACCTGCAAGAGCAGATCCAAGAGATCCAAGTAAATGATGAAACAGTTACCGAAGATGCATTCAACAGTATGGCAGCAGACCATGTGAAAGAGTTAGACGAGGTAAGGTTGCTCATCACAAAATGCAACCGCTTGATGGAAGAAACTAGAGTTGGTCCACCTAGCAATGCCACTCCATCTGTTGGTGAAACAAGGAGAGCAGCAAGAGTGAAGTTACCAACTTTAGAGATAATGGAGTTCTCCGGGGACATACTTTTGTTCAATAGTTTTTGGCAGTCATCCAAAGCTATTGATCAGAGTCCAGATTTGGAACCCTCTGAAAAATTCCATTATCTAAGTAACAAGTTGAAGGGGCCTGCCCAAAGTGTGTTGATGGGTTTCACACCCACAAATGAGGCATACCCTCAAGCAGTGGCACTGCTCAAGAAACAGTTTGGAGATGAGTCACGCATAAAAGTTGCTCATCTTTATGGCTTGGATGACATCCAAGCAAGTACGGGATCCTTACCATCCCTGCAGGAATTCAGACAAAGGATGGCAGCTCAATTGTGTCACTTGGAGACTGCGGGGATAGACTGCAACAAGTGCACAAATTGCAGTTTCATTTTAGTCAACCTGCTCAAGAGGAAACTTCCTTCCACCATTTTAGAAGCTTGCAATGGTCACAAAGAAAATTCTGAAGCCTGGAACATGAAGAATTTCCGCATGGCACTGCGAGAAGTCATAGTTAGAATGGAAGACTGTGACACCCAAGTTAAATCCCAAAATCCTGGGAAGCAAAGGCCAACTGCTGGCACTCAAAGACCAGCACATAATGAAAATCGCTCCAGAGGAAATCAGAGAGATAACTCCAAGCCCCTGAGCACTGTTGGTTCATTTCAGGTAGGAACTTCTGGATGTGGTCTATGTTCAGCAGATCATTCTGTGTATAGAAATACCAGACCACCGAGGCAAGGAAGCTCGAGTATTTGAGCTGCGCCTTTGCTACAAGTGCTTCAAGGTGGGCCACAGAGCAACAGATTGCTCTGAAAAGGACCCATTCTGCAAAATATGTAAAAAGACTGGTCATCATGGTGGTTTATGTATTAAAAGAGGTAAGTATCCGCAGTCAGATGACAAGTCTTCAGGTTATCAGAAAGGTATGGCTTGTAGTCCTGCAGCAAATGGTCCTGCTAGTGTAGCTACTGTTAATGCACTGGCAGCAGGATGTGGGAAGGCTACTGCCCTACCCACAGCAATGGTAAGTTTAAGAACCAAGGATGGAACAAAGCTTGTGCGAGCTTAGTTTGATCAGGGCGCGCAGAGATCATTCATTAAAAGAGGAATACTGAGCAATGATGACACATCATGTCGTCATACCACCCTGACCATCGATGGTTTCAATAGTAAAGGTACTGAAACTGAGTATGACATCATCACTGTCACAATTGATGTGCAAACACATGAGAGCATATCCATGGATGTGATAGTGGTTGACACTCTAGCTGAAAGGCTCCACATGAATGGAGTAAATGAGCTTGCTCAAAGGTTAACAGCCAAAGGACATAAACTGGCTGATTGTTTTGATAATACAGTCCACTACCCGGTAGACATGCTTGTGGGAGCAGACTATTATTATAACTT
>SDVV010020005.1:0-13410 GCA_016164225.1 Gammarus roeselii
TATATATATTCTCGCTACATCGACCCCCAACATTCGTGCCCTCTTCGCACTTGTGCGAATTATTTGCCTACAGAGAGCATAAGCCTCTCGTCCAACTGTTTTCTGATCTAATCGAGCAGATGCTGCAACAGAGAAACCCTGGAAACCTGGCCAGCCCTTTCCTGCAAGTAGCGTTTCCTGGAAACGCGGCGCAGTCTGGGCATTTTGCTACAGTACAGTCAGGCCAACCACCGGGTACACAAACATCAATTGGCCCTTACCTACCTCCTGGCACTTACCTGCCCCCTAGCACCACCCACCCCCATGGCTCTAATCTGCCCCCTGGCCCTACCTCACCTCCTGGCACCAACTTGCCTTCTTCGTTCAACCTGGCTCCTGGTTCCTATCAAGTTCCCGGCTCCTTCAAAGTAAAAGGCTCGGACTTGCTTCGAAGAATCAACCAGTTTGCAAGAACCGACCAGAGCCACTTCCCTCACCAGAGCAGCATCCCTTCTCAGAGCAGTATCCCTCAACAGAGCAACATCTCTCACCAGAGCAACATCCCTAACCAGAACAACATCCCTTACCAGAGCAACATCCCTCAACAGAGCCACATCCTTAACCAGAGCAACATCCCAAACCAGAGCTACATCCCTCCCCAGAGCAGCATCCCTTAGCAGAGCAACATCCCTAACCAGAGCAGCATCCCTCTCCAGAGCAGCAACCCTCAACAGAGCAAAATCACTAACCAGAGCAACATCCCTAACCAGAGCAACATCTCTTATCAGAATAACAACCCTCAACAGAGCAGCATCCCTCACCAGAGCAGCATTCCTCAACAGAGCAACATCCCTCAACATAGCAACATCCATAACCAGAGCAACATTCCTTATCAGAACAACAACCCTCAACAGAGCAACATTCCTCAACAGAGCAACATCCCTCCTAAGAGCTACTTCCTCCAACAGAGCAACATCCCTCCCCAGAGCTACATCCCTTACCAGAACAACATCCTTTGTCAGAGCAACATCCCTCCCCAGAGATAAATCCCTCACCAGAGCAACATCCCTCGCAAGAGCAACGTCCCTCAACAGAGCAACGTCCCTCAACAAAGTAACATCCCTAATCAGAGCAACGCTCCATAACCCGGACCACATCCTCAAGCTGGTTATAACGCGTCAGTTGGTGCCAACGGGCAAGCTGGAAACCACTCAAAGTTCATTGATAGCCGACAGGACACCCAACGCACCCAACAGCCCAACCCAAATTCAAACACAGTGAGCCCGCCTCTCTACCCAGGAAATGGTAATTCCACCGCCGGATCTTTTCCGTATAAGAAAATGTTACTTGTACAAGAATCCATTTTGATTGTATTTATCAACGAATGCTCATCTGACCTTGAAGAAGACCCTAACACTTGAATATTAAAGACTTTGGACATGCAGAATTGGTTTGTTTGACCACTTCATTCACTATTTGTTTATATCTTAACGGTGTACAGCTCCCTCAATTTCATCACTCTGTCGGCAGTCCGCCCACCTTTGTTCCATCGATTTAACAAATTAAAGTATAAAAAACTCTATGGTATTTCTCCATGTCAGCTTCACATCATCAAATGTTAATTATTTACGAGGATCTTTTTTGGCCACTTCTAACTGTAACGTGTTTAACAGTCCAGAAAGCGTTGTGAAGCAGCTGTTCAATAATGATGATACCTGAGAGGTACAATAAGCATGGCTGTTAATACGTCAGGTCCATGTAAGCTATCATGAGATGGCTGCTTCTACTCCTTCAATGAATTCAGAAAGCAGTACAGATGTCCATTTAATGAACTAACCTTCTTGTGGTCTGATAGGAACGGTACAATGATGATAGAATGGTCAGGTTATTTCTGAAAGTTGAGGGGATATCTGTTTAGTTCATCTATTTGCATTTGCCGTATGCAGCTCTCGGTGTATAGATGGAAGCTGGTGCAATGCTTCGAGGGATAAGTAATGATCATGTTCATGGCATGGAGGATTTTATTTCCCACCCATGCCGCAGATCATGTAACGAATTGTCGATTCTCCCGGGAGATAAGGAACAAAATTTTGTTGATGTAGCCCTGTTGCAGCAGAGTACACATACTAATGTTAATCTCAACGGGAGAGCACTGAAATAGTTGCATATTTAGCCCTCACACCGGCAATAGCCAACAATGTTACGCGGGTGTGCCCTCACACCGGCAATAGCCAACAATGTTACGCGGGTGTGCCCTCACCCCATCAATAGCCAACAATGTTATGCGCATGCCCTCACCCGGCAATAGCCAACAATGTTACGCGGGTGTGCCCTCACACCGGCAATAGCCAACAATGTTATGCGGGTGTGCTCTAACCCCGGCAATAGCCAACAATGTTATGTGCATGCCCTCACCCGGCAATAGCCAACAATGTTACGCGGGTGTGCCCTCACACCAACAATAGCCAACAATGTTACGCGGGTGTGCCCTTACCCCGGCAATAGTCAACAATGTTACGCGGGTGTGCCCTCACCCCGGCAATAGTCAACAATGTTACGCGGGTGTGCCCTCACCCCAGCAATAGTCAACAATGTTACGCGGGTGTGCCCTCACCCCAGCAATAGTCAACAATGTTACGCAGGTGTGCCCTCACCCCAGCAAAAGCCAACAATGTTACGCGGGTGTGCCCTCACCCCAGCCATAGTCAACAATGTTACGCGGGTGTTTACATAGGATTATACGTCTCTGTCAGATCATTGGCTGCTCCAAATGCAGCTCATACTGCGTGCGCCGTCTTTAATGGTTAATGGGGATACACCCACGGAGTTCATTAAAATTAACGTATAGGTAAGGGTAGTAAATAAATTCCCCTATAGATATCAAAAATCAATGGATATTGATGACGACACTCTCTATTCTCCATTGTTCAATGTGTTAGGGTTTAATAAAACGTAACTATGAAAAATAGATTTATATAAATATAAGTAAATAAGTTTGGTCGATTGTTGTTCAAGTGATCATGAGAATAATTTTTTACACTGATTTTATCGAAGAACGGAGATGTCAAACATAAGACTGTGTATTAACTTTGATAACGTTGGGTTTTAACATGGCAGATTACATATGCGCAGGATAACAACATTTCATTTAGCCATTGAAAAGGAGCTGATAAATAAACAGGCGAGTATATGAAATAGGGAAAAAATCCATCGACAAGAAAATGACACTGATGAAGAAGAAATAGTTGATTCGTTAAATTGCATGAAGAATGTAAATTGTTGTTTGAGAATTTTATCAGGTACAAGTTCTAACAGATGTAATATAGTTTACGTTTGTATGCACCTAGGCTGCTGCTCATTCATGAGAATATCTGTAGCAATCTTGCTCAAAATTTTAGCAGCTCTGTATTTGAAAACCCGTTGGGATTGTGACGATGAGTTATGGTTAATTCGAAAAACGCATTGTTACGAAGATCATACATCGGGTAGTGTCAGTTAATCGATTCGAAACATTGTAGAAAAACGCTGCGTCGCAAAAGTTGATGAGTGATACATTGATAACTATTTAATTGACAAAAGAAAGGTAAAGTCTGGTCACAGCAGCTAGCATGTGATATTGTTTTAGACCTCTTTTCACCACGAGTGAAAGGTCTTAGGTTTGTTTGGTTGTTAGAAGCATGCATTTATATAAAGTAAATCAGAAAATGAAGGATAAGGCTGCAGTTCAAATTTCGGAATGGATGAATAAGTCTGCAGTTGTCAGACGATTTCGAATATTGTATAGGAAACCACCCAATTTGGATCATTCCCCGTCAGTGAGAGACGTGATCTTTCCAGTTAACTCTCTCCTCTGCTAACACACCAAGTAAATCTGTTTTGCAACATTCATAATGTGTTAACCTTTCAATTCAACCTGTGTTTGAGGAATGGGTATCTTTCTTCTGGAAAATATCATAACAACGTCTTGTCGGCATTTAGCGTCATAATATTAGATGTGAACCAATTTGATCGGTGCACCAATTGAATGTTTGTATTAGAACTGGTATGATTATATTTTCCGGTTGCGTTCACAGTAGTATTATCTGCAAAAAACACAGGACAACCTGTCGCTTGTGTTCTGTTTCTAATGTCATTAATGAGGACAAGGAAAAGGAAGGGTCCAAGTATCGACCCTTGCGGCACTCCTATAATAAGTGAACTGACAGATGATGGATTATTCCAACTCAGTAGGTGTTTTCTACCAGATCATAACTTGTATCCAATTTGTGTCAATAAACTACGTTATTATTAATTTCCCTAATAAAGTAAGAAAAGATTTAAAGCGGTCCATGGAAGTTATGTTATGATCAGCCTCCGCTAGCACATATATTTGGAAACATTGCTAACCGAACATTACAACGAAGAACTGCGTTGTGTATGCCCGAGAAACTGTAGGTCTTAGGCCTGTTAACCCTAGCTTAAGTTACACGAAGAGATCCCTTGCCTTGCATATTTTCAGTTCCCCTTCAAAAGCAGTTGGTTTCCCCATATGGATTACAAGACGTAGGAGACGTTGACGAGGGGAGGGCCATTTGGCCATCCTGTTAAACTTGACAATTCAGCATTTTATGGACTAGATCCAATAACGTAGAAGGGTAGTGTTGGATCAGGGATATCGTAAATTGTAAACAGAAGGATGGGAGGTGACTGTAAATTAGTTAACAGCCAAAGTTTATCAGTGTGCCAATAAGGTCAAGGTTTTAAGACACTACGCCTCTTTGGGGAGGAGCTCAAAAGAAGAGTGGTCCTTTTATTGGAGGATCACTTCATATACCTAAACAAGTTCCTCCCATATTATTTCAGGGTGCAGGTCTGCAGTATAGAACATATCACACTTGAGTAGCGGATCCATCGGGTGGAAGGTAGGCACTTACGCTCTACGCTTTACGCTTACTACATTTCTTTTTGCTGTTCATTACCACTTTTGGTCCGTTGGGTCCGTTATATTACAATCAATGTTTAGTGCTATAGGTCGAGTTCATCTATAGGGAGAGTTCAACTGTTGACGTGTTACTTTGTTTTCGTTCAAAATAATATTATAAAACCACTGTTTAATCATTTGTACCTTGCACTTTTATCTGATTTCATCACAACCGTAGATCGAAGAATATAACAGTTCCAAAAGTGACCTTCTCGCTATGAAACCCTTCAATAAGATCTCCAGTGAAGTTTAATAATGTATGTGCTGTATTTTGAGACCCTGGAAGCTAAGTTGGTTATAAGATGGATACAAAGATATCATACAATCCAACATAATTTTTTTACTTATGACGGGCAGAACTGATATTGAGAGATTGTGAGTTGGGTCAAGGGAGCTCAATAAACCCAGAGATTGCTTTAATTAATTTTTGAAGGGAGGTTATTCCAGCCAGTGTAGCTATAATATTCAACAGTGTCTTTGCGCAATTTATTCACCATCGAAATTCTTACCCTCAAATTCATTTATCCCCGAAGCTAATTTCATGTAAGATCATCTAGAAGTTTTGATAATTACTCAAAACAAAATTCGTTGTTTCTTTGGTAAAATAAACCATTACCAAAAAATAAAATAAACTTTTCAAACTGTCAATTCAACTCTAGAGAAATTTATATTAGCGTGTGTGACTGAGCTTACGGACCTGGTAGCGATATGAGTGAGGAGTAGAGGGAGCAATTTTGGACTGACCTGGGTAAGTGTTGAGAGTTTGGGAGGTCATTTCAATATGATTGTTTTATTGACCTAAATGCGAGAGTTGGAGATGAAGTGGTGGAGACTGTGGTAGGGAGGTTTGGCGTCCCCGGTAGAAATAACAGTGGAGAAAACATGATGGGTCCGTGCACGGAGCAGAAGCTGGTGGTTGCAAAAAGCTTGTTCAAGGAGCGAGGTTAGGCCGGCCCGTGGTGGAGTGTTTGCTGATTAATTTTTTCCTGAATTCTAATAGAGTTGTAAGGATTTTGAGCGGGGAGGGTGGAGGAATGCCTGATGGAAGAAAGAGTATGAATGGAGCAAAGGTGGAAGGGGAACAAAAGAGTGCATGGGAGGAGGAAGAGAGGTAGCGAAGGTGAGTGAACTGAATTGGGAAGGTAGAGCTATGGAGTTCCAGCAAGCGATACGGGAGACCTATCAGCTTCCGTCCACTCGGCCCCCGCTTTCATCGCCCTTTTCGCTAATCTCACATCATCCATCCTCACCATGTAACGAATTTTTGGTGCTTTCGGAGCTGCAGGAATGGTTGTCTCCGGACGGCCTCTTTAGCGATGGAGTTTGACGTCAAACAACATCCCCTCCCACCGCGAAATGTTTCGCAAAATGTGAATATGAACTTTGAGAATAAAGTGCATCAATCTAGATATTTGTTCTAGGATTGTAGGCTTCTGAATTGGGCTTTGAAACACGAGGCTTCAAATCAAAACCACTTATTTAGAACCCTGGAAGGACTCAAATTGAGTGCCCACTCTGTGACCGGCTATAATTGAAATAACATCCTTGCTGGTGATTAATATTTTTTCAGTGCTGGAATTTGCATTCGAAATATAGGAAAGATTTCCATCTGCACTTTCCAGCCAATAACAGTGCAACTTTGCTTGACAGGAACCGAGGCCTTTGCTTGACTTCAACAAAGAGACTGGCTTGCAAAAGACCCTCGAGATGCAAACAGAATTGTTTAACGCCAACAGGATGCTTAAATAGCGAAATTATCACCGGCAGACGGAACTCGACCAGCAGGCTAAAATGGATTCGTTTATATACTTTATCGTGCACGGGATAGCGGTCTGCGAATGACACGGTATAAAGACTATGACACGCAATAAAATACATTTAAATATGACTAACTCAGAACATCAATCTGCAGATTTCATTATTCATCGATAAGACGGAAAGTGTATCTATCTAAACAAACAGTAAGTTTCCAATCAAAATTTTTGCTTCCTTGTGGAGTTTCTTTACGATATGACGCCTGAACGCCGTATCTAAAGAAGTCAAGAAATTTGATTTCGACTGGGTGGGAACATAAATACCAGGTGAGAAAAGAATACTATGTGGGATAAAGAATACTAGGTGAAAAAAAATCTCAAATTGAAATGTTATAATGAAAACCTAATTATGTGAACCATTTATCGTTAACTATTTTTTTTCACGACTAAATAGTATGTTGTGAAAGAGATTTTTGATGTTGTTACTTACGGTTTCAAAACCGTAAGTAACATAGTTTACAACACACAAATACTCATTGTTGACTGCTATTCATCAGTTAAATGTGTATTTTACAAATGGAGCAATCACTGCCAAACGTTGGTATATATTAAATAGGGATCACTCCAACAGATTTCGTGTGAACTAAAAATGGGAAAAACATTTCAAGCAAGCAGGATGACCTAAGCGAATCCATAACGACCTCGGCGAATCCAGAATGACCTAAGCGAATCCATAACGACCTCGACGAATCCAGAATGACCTAAGCGAATCCAGAACGACCTCGGCGAATCCAGAATGACCTAAGCGAATGCAGAACGACCTAGGCGAATAAAGAATGACCTAAGCGAATGCAGAACGACCTAGGCGAATAACGAATGACCTAGGCGAATGCAGAACGACCTAGGCGAATAAAGAATGACCTAAGCGAATGCAGAACGACCAAGGCGAATAAAGAATGACCTAAGCGAATGGAGAACGGCCTAGGCGAATAAAGAATGACCTAGGGGAATGCAGAACGACCTAGGCGAATAAAGAATGACCTAGGCGAATGCAGAACGACCTAGGCGAATAAAGAATGATCTAGGCGAATGCAGAACGACCTAGGCGAATAAAGAATGACCTAAGCGAATGCAGAACGACCTAAGCGGATGCAGAACGACCTAGGCGAATAAAGAATGACCTAAGCGAATGCAAAACGACCTAGGCGAATAAAGAATGACCTAGGCGAATGCAGAACGACCAAGGTGAATGCAAAACGATCTAGGCGAATCTAGAACGCCCTTGGTGAATTCTGAACTGTTAGACTTCAACGTTACATTGCCGATTACAGAAGGCGCAAAACTGTCAGCTCTGATTGACAACACTATTTACTTAGCCCGTCAGTCCTGTAGGCGGCGCCATTGTGCTCTAAGCTCGTCAGTCGTGTAGGCAGCGCCATTGTGCTCTAAGCTCGTCAGTCGTGTAGGCGGCGCCATTGTGCTCTAAGCTCGTCAGTCGTGTAGGCGGCGCCATTGTGCTCTAAGCTCGTCAGTCGTGTAGGCGGCGCCATTGTGCTCTAAGCTCGTCAGTCGTGTAGGCAGCGCCATTGTGCTCTAAGCTCGTCAGTCGTGTAGGCGGCGCCATTGTGCTCTCAGCTCGTCAGTCGTGCAAGCGGCGCCATGAGGCCTGACGCAAACTTTCCTAATATTCTCATGTACGTCGCTAAGACTATCAGAATATTAGAACAAAGAACAAAGACTTTTCCTAGCTGCAATCAGGTATATTGTTGCCTCATCCACTGCACTTGCAAAAAAAATTTCATGAATATATTCAGTCAAAATAATGTTTCCATCGTTTCGATATGTGAAAGTGGGTTAATTAAATACGAATATTCACGTTCGTGAATCCATTTATAACTGGCATTAATTGTATTTGAAAGTTGGTTATATATTCAGAAGTTTTTACTTGGAGGATAAAGAAAAAGAACACAAACTTTCCGTATGTTTTGGCGGTGCTGCAATTATTTCTACGAAATTAAAGTTTGTTTTTACCATAAATGAGCACGCCGTGGGTAATGAACAGCACAAATGTTATATCATTCTTTATTTTAACAATACAATATACATATCTAATAAAATAAAAAATCCACCTTATCTTATAGGAGACATAACGTGTTGCTTAATTTCAAGCCGTTAACTAGTAGAAACATTATAGGAGGAGACGAAACGTGTTGCTTTATTTGAAGTCGTTAGCTCGTAGAAATATTATAGGAGGAGACGAAACGTGTTGCTTTATTTGAAGCCGTTAGCTCGTAGAAATATTATAGGAGGAGACGACACGTGTTGCTTTATTTAAAGCCGTTAGCTCGTAGAAACATTATGGGAGAAGACAAAACGAGTTGCTTTATTTCAAGCCGTTAGCTCGTAGAAAAATTCTTCCAATTTTGTTGCAGGTGCATGGATGATGGAATGAACACTAGAAGATTTGAATTTAAAATGAAATTGTATGTTCGGACCTTCACCTTGACATAGTAAACTTGAAACTATACATTGCAAACTGTCTTGTCCGACTCAAGGCCAGGACCTCCTGTAGATGTTCATGTATCAGTGCTGCTTCTGCGATATCAGATAAGCGGTCTCATGCAGCCAATTAGTGAAACGGAAAACTATGTCTAACCATGTAGAGTATATTATTATTATTTCACATTCTGCTTTCTTATTGGATGAGTTGACTGGCTAGCGTGACTGAGGTGGCGATGGACCAGCGAAATGCGTTTTTCAACAGCGAGGGGGGGGGATGGGGGCGCAACTAAATATAGTGGTCACATACAACCAATCAGAAAATATTAAATTGTAGTTTCTCAAAGTTCATGAGCTTTTAATTCGATTACCTTATCCCTTAAAGAATGATTTAACCGCTGTCGCAAGAGGTTAATAAGGCGTATTGAGGCGCCACCGAATTTGCTTTCGTTGAAGTACAAAAACGACTAATAACATGGTCTATTATTTGAATTCGTCTGTCGTTCAGATGATGTCAAGGAGAAGTAATATTCGTCATGCAATTATTATCAACCATTTTGATAACAACAGCAATGACAATTATCCCGCCTCCCATCCATGCTGTGTTCCATCTTGAGGTAGAGTGCTATAACTTTTTTTTTGTCACTGATTACCTTTATATTGACTTTACCGAGACTACTTACACATAGGATTGGAAAAACATAAGATTACGTAAATCTAGATCCCTGTTCCAACCTTTGATGGCGTCGCAAAGGTAGTGAGTCAACAGGAGAGAAGGGCAGTGAATACTCCGGAAAGAAGAATATATTGTAGGTTTTCCTTTACTTCTTAACCATTGTCGACTACTTATGTGGCAAGGCCGTCACGGATGCCCTTGATCTCAATATTGTAATTCAAACATAGCCTTTTTGTGACGTGACGAGGAAGACCAGATTAGATAATAAAGATTGGTTAGACTTGGTTTAGATTTAGTAGGCTTTGAAGCTTGTATTTCAATATGAGCTTATAGATTATTTTCTGCAATCATTCAAAGCAAATAGTCAGCCAATAGGAGCCCAGGGCGGCTTAGTCAAGGAGTAGCCGAACCCACCCCTGGGTAATGGAGTAATGTTCCAATCAAAGATCGAAATGATTCATTCTAGGTCTATTGTGTAGGTCAAACTTTGTGATAACCAATCAGCAGTCCCGCCTCCTGCTCCTTCATGTTTAGAACAGTGTGTTGGAAGGGGGCCCGTCTCCTGCTCCTTCGTGTTCAGAAGAGTGTGGTGAAAAGGGGCCCTTCTTCTGCTCTTTCGTGTTTAGAAGATTGTGTTGGAAAGGATCCCGCCTCCTGCTCCTTCACATTTAGAACAGTTTGTTAGAAAGAAATCCGTCTCCTGTTCCTCCGTGTTTAGAAGAGTGTGTTGGAAAGAGTCCCGTCTCCTGCTCCTTCGTGTTTGGAACAGTATGTTGGAAAGGGTCCCGTCTCCTGCTCATTCCTGTATAGAAGAGTGTGTTGGAAAGGGTCCCGTCTCTTACTCCTTCGTGTTTGGAACAGTGTGTTGGAAGGGTCCTGTCTTCTGCTTCTTCGTGTTTAGAACAGTGTGTTGGAAAGGGTTCCGTCTCCTGACTCTTCGTGTTTAGAATAATGTTGGAAAGGATCCCGTCTCCTGCTCCTTTGTGTTTGAGCAGTATGTTGGAAGGGTCCCGTCTCCTGCTCCTTTGTGTGAAGAAGAGTATGTTGAAAAGGGTCCCGTCTCCTGCTCCTTTGTGTGAAGAAGAGTATGTTGAAAAGAGTCCCGTCTCCTGCTCCTTCGTGTAAAGAAGAGTGTGTTGGGAAGAGTCCCGTATCCTGCTCCTTTATGTATATAAGAGTGTATTTGAAATTGTCCCGTCTCCTGCTTCTTTGTGTTTGAAAGAGTGTGTTGGAAAAGGCCCCGTCTCCTGCTCCTTCGTGTAAAGAAGAGTATGTTGGAAAGGGTCTCGTCTCCTGCTCCTTCGTGTAAAGAAGTGTAAGTAGGTAAGAGTCCCGTATCCTGCTCCTTTGTGTTTAGAAGAGTGTGTTGGAAAGGGTCCCATCTCCTGCTCCTTCGTGTATAGAAGAGTGTGTTGGAAGGGTCCCGTCTCCTGCTCCTTCGTGTTTAGAACAGTGTGCTGGAAAGGGGCCCGTCTCCTGCTCCTTCGTGTTTAGAACAGTGTGTTGGATAGGGTCCCGTCTCCTGCTTCTTCGTGTTTAGAAGAGGGTGTTGAAAAGGGTAAAGTTTAAAATTGCAAATTGATATGTTCATTTCCATTAACTTCTCCTCCTCTAAATGGTTAGATGCCACTTGATGGCACGCTAAGTTGAGGCCATATTAGCTAATAAGAGAGAAGGAAGCGAATTTAATTAGCTAATAGGATAGATGGGAAGCGGATTTAATTGTCTAATGGGAGAGAAGCGCAGCGAATTTAATTGGCTAATGAGAGGGAAGGGAAGCGAATTTAATTAGCTAATAGGAGAGAAGGGGAACAAATTTAAGTGCCTATAATACGGGAAAGCTGAAGTGAATTGAATTCAATTGCTAATCGGAGAAAAGAAGAGCGATTAATTAGCTAATAGGAGAGAATAGGAGCAAATTCAATTGCTAATCGGAGAAAAGAAGAGCGATTAATTAGCTAATAGGAGAGAATAGGAGCAAATTCAATTGCCTTTAATAGGGGAAAAATGAAATGAAATAAATTCATTTGGCTAATCGGAGGAAAAAGGAGTGAATTAATTAGCTACATAGGAGAGAATGGAGCAAATTTATTTAGATAATAGGAGAAAAGGGAGCGAATGCGAAGAATTTCCGTATGCCAGAAATTGGGTATCAATGCTGTTGGGATAGACTTAGGGACCCTAACTCACGCCTACTGACCAATTTAAGGTCTTTGTGTGATGCCAGGAATGGGATAGTTAGGCCTATAGATAGAGGAGGCATCATTTGAACTCGGTCAGACTCACATTCAGATAACAGCGTGGACGTGGCTACAGTGACGTCACAGAGATGAGTGCAGGCGACCAATGTGAGGATCAAAATTGTAAATAGAATCTTACAGAGTTTATGAGAACTGGCATTTCATCCGTACATATCGTTGTTTTCTATCACTAATGTAACGTCATTGCAGGAGAACTCTGATATGTTTTTTATCGTTGATACACTAAATGACTTGAAAACAGCCGTACGCCGTCGAAAAGAAACTTGTGATAATTCACTTTATGTATTCACTTGCTTGCCTGTTGGAGGAATTTTTGTGAAGGTTATGGATGCAACCTTCCGCTGAATATAGCATCATAAGATGATATGATTACGATTTAACAAGCAAATCATCCAGCACTCAAATAATACATCTGGAAACCCGACTTTATTGAACGGCATTTTCCCATAATAATCGGATCAACATGCTTTAGTTGAAATCGCTGTTGAACCATTTGAAGAGCAGACTATTTGGTCTACTCAGTTTGGGTGCATTTCCTTGGAACCAGCCAAATCGAAATTGATTTATTTCTTTACCAAAGAAACACTAGAAAACATTTTAATTCCTATTGTCCAATTGCAACCTTTCCCTGTAAGTAGTATTATAGGGATGATATGATAACACAACAGCTGAGTCTTTCAGCACTTCGCTACAGTTTGTTTCTAATCATCGTCAATCATGATCACTATACGAGGCGGCTAACATAACAACACAACAGCTGAGTCTTTCAGCACTTCGCTACAGTTTGTTTCTAATCATCGTCAATCATGATCACTATACGAGGCTAACATAAATGAATTTAAACTGCCAACACCTTTTTTTCACGTAAAGTTTGATGCCTGCCGTGTCTCCACAATTGAATAGCAGATTTTCTGGCTCGGGCAGTAGCTACGTCACGAGCTCACCTCAGCAGTCCGGGACACCATCAATGCTGGCGTTGCTTGATGGTGATGACACCATCAATGCTGGCGTTGCTTAATGGTGCTGATGCCATCAATGCTTGCGTAGCTTGATGGTGATGACGCCATCAATGCTGGCGTTGCTTGATGGTGATGACGCCATCAATGCTTGCTTTGCTTGATGGTGATGACGCCATCAATGCTTGCTTTGCTTGATGGTGATGACGCCATCAATGCTTGCTCTGCTTGATGGTGATGACGCCGTCAATGCTTGCGTAGCTTAATGGTGCTGATGCCATCAATGCTTGCGTAGCTTGATGGTGATGACGCCATCAATGCTTGC
>SDVV010020006.1:0-13410 GCA_016164225.1 Gammarus roeselii
GCCGGCAAAAATGTATCAATTTGTTACACGTACATAAACAGATTAAAACCTCCCTTGCTGAACGTATGATGAGGAAGTTGAAATTAATAATAGCTAAATGTTTGTTCGCAAACAAATCTCAACGCTATATAGATTACTTGGGAATAATGTTTACTGTTACAATATGAGTCTGCATTCGTCATTACTGGGACGCGTTTAATTTGACGTTTCCTTGTTACACGACGCCAAACAGATTGGCGCGCCACTCTCCAAATGAATGAAACGACCTGTGCTCAAATAGCAGTACCCAGCACACAATTAAAGGTGGGGCGTGCGTACGCTTACAGTGCAGTGATCCCTCTATGAAAACGTTTAGGAAAGGGGACGAACCGAAACTTACATAGGAAGTGTTTCGTGTATCACGTATTAATCAAAATCATTACCGTCTGACCTTTGAAATCACATCACTCGACTGTACGGACCCATCAAAATATCTGCATATGGCCAGTAATTAGTTGAGTGTGATAGACCAGACATTTATTCAATCAATGTCATGAGGTGACGGATGAAACGTGGGAAGAAGCAAATTTACGTAATTTACACTGAATATCCCGATAGTAAACCGACGTGGATGAATGCAGGCAACCTTGTAGCCTGATAGTGGTTGATGAATGCACGTTGAAACGGAAATTAAAGTTGTATGTTGAGTCAAGTTGATTAAAATCTTCGGAGCGCAGTCAAATCATCAAACAAATAACTGATAAAAAGATTAAAATTGTCTGTGAAACTTTCCGGAATATACAGTCAGAGAAATTGGACTGCGTCGAGTTAACAAAATCGAAAATTAAGATATTCAATAATTTAATAAAATAATTCGTCTGTAAATCATCCGGGAATAGAAAGCGAATTTTATCAAGCTTGCGCAGTGGCTTTCTGTTGAATTTGTTGCTACCGTTTGCAGTCGGGTTCCTGGTTACATTAATCAAATAATGGACGATCAGTTATATTACCTGGTTCCTAAATCCCAGATGGGGAAACATACAACAGATTCGAAGCATATTGGTGGTACCGCAACAATCATATCTGTTAGAACCGGACCAGAAATACCAGAACATAGCAGTCAATTCCGTAACAATTAGTTAAATGAACGTGGGGATGGCGTGCTTAACATTAAGGCTTCGCCTTAAATAGCTCTATCGCTGTTCAACAATATACAGGGTATTGACAATAAACAAGTTGAAATAGTGCAGGTAAAGAAAAATGAAGGCCATGACCCTATTAAATCTGATGATCCTGCAGCAATATATACCGCGTCTCTCCTTCTGGTTGCCAGGGGTCTCCCCCTTGGTTTGGTTCATTACCTAAAAAATAACACCCCAGTGGTATTTGAAGACGACGGGTTCGTTATTCACCCTAACCTCCCTACACGCATGCATACAATTGACTTGTGACGTTCAATTTTTCCGAACAAAACAATTATCTCTGATGATGCGGACAGCATGATACAGATTTTTATATCTAATCTCCTAAAAGCTTATTTTTGGAATAAAAAAAATGACAATGAGGATAATGACGCGTTTTGTAATAGCGTTTGGCGAGTCTAAAGAACATGGGGTTCGTAGCAGTGGCAACCAAAAATCAATAATAATCAAACAAGAGTACTCCCAAGTATCGTAACATAAATACATAAAAAAATCACTGTCCTGCAAAAGTTATTACAAATAATAATCAAATAAACACTGCAAATAACTTACCTTTCTTCACTATTGGAAACTTGCTAACTGTTCAAGTACACTTGACTGCAACACTATATAGAATCATAAGAGCAGAGTGCCGGTATTGTCACTTGATGAGAGCGAAACTTCACTGGTGCTGGAAACACTATATATTTCCTGTCGCCTAAATACAGACCTTGACCGGTCAAGTGTGATATCAAGAGAAGCGCTTCTCTCCAATCTGGAGACCTGTGACTTCTAGACTCGACCTCTCAAAGTAGAGGGGGGGAAACCGTTCATACTTGGGCTGTCTTCATTCTAGGGCTACATCCATACTCGGGTTGTCTTCATCCTGCCTCCATCCTCGGACTGCGTAAAATTGTTTACATCCATCCTAGAGCTGCGTCCAATTGTTAAAAATCTACCCTGTATATAAACCAATGTAATGCTAGATTTTATTTATTAGATATTTAAACATGGACAAATCAAGACTATAGATATCCGTTCTGGTTTCCTGTTCTTTTGTATTTAATATAGCTTTAATGGAAATGATTCCATTAATTTATTGACATAACACATGTGGGCTGGAAATTGTAGATAACTTGACATGTGTAAACATCAGCAATGAAGAAAATAAATATAATATATTAAAAAACACATGAAACTTTGCTACTAAATATGCCAGACGCGGTTTGAATATAATCAAGCAAGCGTACAGCTTTAAAACTGCTTGAGCAGAGCGTATAAATGCACTGCGAGAAGGTTTTTTCCCTACATTGTAACTGATAACATCATTAACGATACGTTTGTGAGAGGTCTACTCTATTGGAAGAACCTTTCATCTTAGAAGAAACGCCAGGTCCAAATAGGAAAACCGTTGTAGCGTAAATATCGAACGTCCCACGGAAAATAGATAGCGAGTGATGAATGGTTCCGCAAATTTAGTTTTCATCTCACGATCGCAGAAATACCGAGGCTGAATGCAGAGATGTATCGCTGTCATGACTTATCGTAGTCCACAAAAGAAAAACAGCAAGTTTTCAGTGCGAAAATAGTTCGCAAAGTTTTCTAATGTTGACCCAATCAAGATAAGACCTGAGGGCAGTGACAATCCTCTGACCGCCACCGAGTACCGTCACCGAAGTATCGCCACCGAGGTACCGCCATCGAGTTACCAACACTGAGTACCGCCGTTAACGTGGCATTTTAATCTCTAATACGGCATGCAAATTACAGCGCAAATGCTTGATCTATTTCCAAATGAAAATGTGTTAGCAAAAAAATGTCCTAACGAAATATGTTTCCTAACGAAAATTATCCTATATATATATGTTTCCAAGATCCTTTCATATTAAGAGGCCAAGCAATTAAAATTTGCATTAAACGCATAATGTCATGCATTGAAAATGCTACAACAACAGTGTACACCTATTAATGCGATATAGGTATATTTACATACACTGATAACGCACAATAATAAAAACACATACACGTACGCACCACATACACCACTAGTCATAAGTGCCTGGAAGACGCGGGCCCATACGCACCCCGTAAACGCAACTAACCCTTATCTATAATCTACCCTTAATGGCGTTTCTTAGTACCAACCTGCCTTGGCATCCTTCGTTCGTCCTCCGCTCACCAAAAATTCACCATACGCGCCTCGTACACGCGCCGCCATACGCGCATGGGAGACGCGCCGCTATGTGCACCCTGGCGACGCACCGCTACGTGCACCTACTATAGCTGCTCAGGAATGATCAATTACAGCGGAAACCAAGCTGACTGTTATACAGGAAATTATTCGGCTTCAGCTGATCTATTGTTTGGTCCGTGTTTATGGCTGTTCCCTGGTTGAGAAGCTTTTTTTTTTTATCCATTTTTTTTAGTTGGTCGTAGAGACTTCAGCTGTTTCCACTCTGGAAGGCTGGTGGTCGCCAAGGTCTCTTTCGAACTAGCAAAGCTGGCAAGTCGGAAGTTTTATCTGTGTCTAGTGGTTGGGATTAACTGACGTGTTGGTAGTTGGACGAGGCACTAGACTGTGCCGTGGGGGGTCAGTCTTCCGCAACGTCTGCCGCTCGGTTTTCCCAGACAACCTTTCAGACCACCCCATTTGATCTGTGATCTGATTGGGTGGTCGGTAAACCCTGAGTAAATGTATCGTTCCTGTGGTACCCACTATTTCTACGCCTGTGACCATGTACGGAGTATCAATGGTGCGATGAGAATGCCTGCGGTGGTTTCGAACATAGGTTGCTACTCTTCCTAACCGTTTCATGACGTGGTTCCTATTCTAGAGGACAAACACCGGCAGTTCAATCTCGCCAGCCACCCCCACCATCACCGATGTCATCACTATAGGCGCCGCTGAAGGCTGGCACATCACAGAAAGCCGAGTGCTGTGCTGAGAAGATATCAGACCTTGAGATGCGTTTTGCAAAAATGCGAATCAAGATAAATCTGTCCAGTGTCCCACAAAATGCAAATGGAAAAGTCTTGTTGGCCACTTGTTTCAGATTGTTGGTATCTTGATTGGAAGCAAATTTTCGACAACTGATGTTTTGAAGGCTTTCAACATATATTTTTGAAGTCGCTCGAGCGGCAGCACCGTTCTGGCGCTCCTCCGCGCTGGCGCTCCTCCGCACCAACTTTACTACTATTACCACCACAATCACTGCGGCCATCACTGGTATCACTACCAACGACCACACTCACCCCAATGTTGTCACTATCACCACTACTACTTTCAACATTACCGATGTCATCACTACAGGCGCAGACGGAGGCTGGCACATTACTGATGACCGAGTATTGAGGTGGTGCGGAAGGGAACCTCTTCGCAATCCAGAGCAATTCACTAGTGTGTCTGCATTGCGACAGAAGAAAAGGACATTGAAGTAGAACCCCCAACATTAAAATATGAAATGGTCACACGGTACTGGAATTTTTTTTCGACTAATGGCATTGCTAAACTCTTTGTGTCCCTGCTATACTTTAGGGTGCATTCAGGTGCAAGAAGCAACTAAGCACGAAACGGAGAACGTCTCCCCATGAGATATATAAGGACGCCAATCTACTCTCGTCGGAACTCTTTGATGAGAACATCTGAGGAGAGAGGAACTGCTCTTAGAGGGTCCAGAAGAATGTGCGTCTGCCGAAGTACAACAACTAGCCAAGTGAAGCAAATGAAGATAATAGTGTAAGGGTAAGAGATATTAGGGGTTAACAGTAGAGAACGCATAATGTATCCATTGCAGGTCTCAGCTGCTATATAATGGAGCCCAATATAGTATAGTATAGTAAACAGGTCTTCGATGGGCTGAAGTGTATATTCTAGAAGTACTTCAACTTGAATTTGCAATATTACTAGCCTCCAAACTAGTAGCACTGCAAGAGACAGTGTCTCGGAATCTTGAAATCAGCCTAGCTTCAAGGCTGTCAGACACTATATGACTTCAACGTGGGTTACCTCCGCCTGTGGCAGCTGTTTCTATTTTGCTAACTCAGAAGGGCGGGAGATTGGTGATTGTCAAGTCGGCTTCTGAAGATTTTGATGTTGTTACAATCTACCACACCATGTGGAAAATGGATCCAGAATGTTGGAATCTTCATTGGAGAGAAATTTCCGGCAACTGATGTTCTAAAGGCTTCAAACAGACAAGTTGGTTCTTTGTTTAGTCTCCTTACATGAAAATCTCGTTTAAAGAGCCCCACAGTGTTGATTTTGGTAAAATCATTTTGATGTTTATAGGTTTTTGATGTAGTCTTCTTTCTAATGATATCCGGTTCATTTCTTCAAGTCATTGTGGGTATGTCTTGGATCTCAGTTCGGGGATATAATTTTTGTTGCACGGTGTTGAATCCGTTCTATCGTGTTGATGTCCACTCTTCGGTGAGCTGACCAACATTGGATGACAAATTCCATAGAGGTCTTGAAAGACTTGTGCTCATAATGAAATATCCGGAATAAACAAACAAGAATTCTTTTGGATTTCTTAAAGCTTGCATCCACTTGGCTTTTCCATTTGTGATCATTATTCCAAAATTTCGTTGCTGATCGACTTCAGTCAGATGCAGTTCTGCAATCAAGTAATTGGGTTTTCTGTTTGTGTTCTAATGGGTATGTATGTAAAGACTTACAGCCGTTTCCCCCTAGTTAGGAGGGTGACTAAGTTAGGCTGACACAGAGGGGGGAGGCGCCCGATCTCCCCGCCACAAGACCGCCATGTCCGCAGCACCAGAGGCTGACACTGCCTGCAGTCGGACACGCTAACCACTCGGCCATGGCGGTCTCACAGGTTCTTGTGCATAACCGTGAATTTCCTAACAGTGAAGTTAATTTGACCTTGCCGGCTCACTTAGCTATTTGAATATTGAATAGGTAAGCGATCATGTAAGCAGTTCGATGTATGACAGTTTGGTGTCTTCGGCGAGTTTGGATATCTTGCTAATGTTGCCGATGGCGAGGTCAGCTAATGGTGCCGATGGCGAGGTCATTTATGGAAGTTATGAAGAGAGGGACCCAAGAAAACGACCCTATGGCATTTCAAATGTAATTGAAGCCCATTGACTTTTCATCGGCTTGTACAGGTACGTTGTGTGCGGTCCGTGAACCAGCTGTGGAGCCACTTTGAAATATTTCCATTTATACGGTAGGCCGCCATTTGTCTCGTCCGACGCGCAGGTTAGCTTAATGTGGGAGAGTTGAATCGAGGAGTGTTATGCTTCCAACTGAACTAAGGGGCTAACCAGTACGTGGCTGTGTGAGTGTGGAGTAATAAGTCGTTGTACTCCCATCTCGCCTTAGAGGCCAGTCTGCGCATATTTGTGTGAGAGTTGAGTCACGGAATGTTATGCATCCAACTGAGCTTGGAGGCCAATCTGAAGGTGACTGTAAACGATTTGAGACGCGGGGTCTTATAGATCCAACTGAGAGTTGAGTCACGAGGTGTTATGCTTTTAACTGAGATAAGAGGGAAAGCTGCGCGTGGTTGTGTGAGAGCTGGGTGACTGTTGGGAACAAAACCCACAATGCCTCGTCGGAGGAAGGAAAACTGTAAATTGTATATTGTTGAAACCATCTACTTCAGCATGACGTGGACATCTGGAGTTTTTGGAATGTATGGTGAGTGGCAGTGGTCTTTGATGTTTCCCCTTCCCATCCATTTCTCAGCTTTCAATAGTGTTTTTGCTATGTGCTGCCTCCTAGATGTTTTTCCCTCTGTCGTATTGAATAAAGGGCCAAGGTATTTCTCTGTATTTTGGAAGTATATCGTTCTAAGATTTTCTAGCAGTTAAAACATATCATGTTTTTTAGGATAATATGAGTAAAATATGTTAAGAAAGCGTACATGGTAGTTGTTATAGTTTGAAGTAAACCATCTTTGTGTTAAAATGTCCTGAGGCTGAGTACGTAATTCTTGACGCCAGCCCGCGTATACTTTGAAGGTGGTAACCGTTTGGGTTACTAGCCTTAGGGCCGGCAGTGTGTTCCGAACAATGGTGACTGTAGCACTAGTAATTTCGGTGCTCTCCCAGGATGTGAAAACTCTGAGCTATGGATACAATAAACATAACTGCCAAGGAGTATTCAACGTGACGCGATTTCGACTATTGATAAATAAACGGTGTAGTTTGCAATTAGGTAGAAAGAACTAACATGAGTTTAGGTAGATTTCTCAGCTGTAGTTACACCTTAGCATCTAGTTACAAAAAAAAATACGGCGTATCGAAGAGAAGACCCCATTGAAGTGGCCATTCGTGAAGACAGAAATCCCGCCGAAACCAAAGTTAGTTCCCGTTGTGTATCATAGTGGTATTTTAAATATGCCTAGTCTGAAAAATCAAATCTCACTCAGGTGTCGATCCCATTCAGAGGTGTGTGATAATACATGGGAAGTGTGCAAAAGGAAATAAAATAATTTCCCACAGTAACGGAGCAGTATGCTTCGAGCTGAGCTAAGAGGCCACTCTGCGGGTGGCTGTGTGTTTTTTGAGTCACGAAATGCATGTTATGCTTTCAACTGAAATAAGAAAGTAATTTGCATGTGGATGTGTAGGAGTTGAGTCATGAGGTGTTATGCTTACAACTGAGCTAAACGGCCATACTGCCATTGACTGTGATAATTGAGTCACGGAGTGATATGCTTCAAATTGAGTCAAAAGACCAACCATTGCCTCTCTGTGTGAAAGTTGAGACATAAGTGTTATACTTTAAAATATGTAAAGCGACCAACCGGTTCGTGACTGTATGAGAGTTGAGTCACGGGGTGTGCATCTACAAGCCGAGCTAAGACAACAACATGCGCTTGGATGTGTGAACGTTGTCACTTACTGTTGTGCTTCTAACTGAGCTAAGTGGCCAATCTGCGCCGGCTGTGTGGGAGTGTTTTTGCAGGATGTTATGGTTCCAGTTGAACCTAGAGGCCAACTCGCACGTGACTGTTTGAGTTGAGTCCGTGGTTTTGTTCATCAAATAAACTAAGAGACTAACCGACGGGCGACTGCTAAAAGGTAGAGTCACTTGTAATTTGCTTCCTACTGGCCTAAGAAGTCAGTTTGCGTGTGGATGTGTTTGACTTGAGTTGCATGGGTAATTTTTAAATTGAGCTGAGAGGCCCACCTGCGCGCTGATGTGTGAGAGTTAAATCACGGGGTGTTGTGTTTCTTACTGGGCTGAGAGGAAACCTGTGCATGGCTGTGTGAGAGTTGATTCACAGAGTTTTGTTCGCCAAGCTGAGTTCGGAGGTCAACCTGCGCGTAACTGTGTGAAAGTTATGTCACGGTATGAAATGATTCCGGTGAGCTAAGAGTTCTGCCTGTGCATGACTGTGGGATATTTGAGTCAAGGGGTGATGTTTCCCTCTAAGCTCTGCGTGGTTGGCTAAGAGTTTGATGGTGAGATGTCAGTTTTCGAATTGTGCTAAGAGGCTAACGGGCGCGTTTCTGTGTGAGAGTTGAGTCAAGGAGTGTTAGGCTTATGCTTCTAATTGGGCAAAGAGGCAAACCTGCATGCGCGTCAATGCGTCAGAGCTGAGTCAAAGGACATTATGCTTCGTTGAGATAAGAGGACGTGACTATGTGAGAGTTGAGCCGCGGAGAGTTATGCATCCAGCTGAGCTAAACATTTAGGTCAACCTGTGCATGGATATGGTAATTGAGTAATGGTGTGTTATGCTTTTAACTGAGTCTAGAGGACAACCTGTGGGTGTCTGATTGGGAGTTGAGTCCAGGCACGTTATACTTACGAATGAGTTAAGCGATCAACATGTTCGTGGCTGCATGAGAATCATGTCACGGGGTGTTACTCTTCAAATTGAGCTAAGAAAATTACCTGCGCCTGTATGCGAGATAGTTCAATCACGATTTGTTGTGATTCTAACTGAGCTATGAGGCTAATCTGCGCGTTTCAGTGAGAGAATTGAATCACGGATGTTATGCTTCCTAGTGCTATAAGATGCCATCATACGAGGGATGTGTGAGAGTTTAGTCATGGGATGTCATGCTGAAAACTGGGCTAAGAGGCTATGCAGCTTGTGGCTGCGTGAGAATTGTGTCACGGGGTATTGTGCTCCCAGCTGAGCTAAGCGGCCATCCTCTACGTAGATGTGTGAGAGTTGAGTAACGTGGTGTTATTTTCCCTCTGAGCTATGAGGCCAACCAGCGCGTGATTGTGTGAGAGTTGAGTCATGGGGTGGCGTTCATCAAACTGAGCTGATACCAATCCTCTGAAATATGCAGTTAAAATGTGTAGATAAACGATTTTAATTTGCAAATAATTATAACTGTATATTGATGATGATAATTAAATAAGGGTATCCCTTGTTGGTCACTAATTGTATTTTGCACTGTTTATCATTTGAGGATTACCTTGTCAATTGCCGAAGAATTTTTAATAATTGAGGGTAGTAAATGGTTCAGAGCGTCAGGAATGCCGTCAAATAGGGTCGAAACTTATATTCATGGTGTCGTGCACTTCTCACAAAATAAGTTACGAAAATGTTTTTGGTAAGCAGAACTTCAATTGACAAGGTTCAGCTGATAGACTACTGCATACACCGCTAGAATGCGGACAGGGACATGGAATAAATTATCTAAAGAATAAATTGTACAAGGTTCCAAGATACCTCCAAGTGTGGACGCAACGCTGGAACCCTCACACGTAGCAAGAAGACAAGGGAAGGCTTTATCGCTTCACTTACGTCAAAATTGGAACGGTGTTGCTGTGCAGACCAGACCCCTTAAATAGTCCAGACAATTTAGATGTTTTTGCTCCGAATTTGAAACTTGCCGAAGAACACATTCATAATGTGGTGGGAGTTCAAGGTCAGATTTAGGAATGAAGGTACCACAATCTGTAAATTGGCATAGGAACATGAAAAAGAGTTGGAGAAGATTCGATTACTTAAAACAAAGTGCAACCGCTTGATCGATGAGACACAAGTTGGTGTACAGATGAAATTACCAACTCTTGAGATAATAGATTTCTCAAGAGACATACATTCCTTCAATAATTTCTGACAGTTATTTACAGCTGTGGATCAGAGTTCGGAATGGGAGCCCATTGAGGAATTCCATTACCTAAGTCGCAAGTTGAAGGGTGCGGCTCGAAGTGTGTTGGTGGGATTTACACCAATCAATAAAGCAAACCCTCAGGCAGTAACAATGCTCAAGAAACGGCTTGTAGACGAGTCTGGCATTCGCATTGCTCATCTCAATGCCATAGCTGACATACAGGCAACATCGGGTTCTTTGACGTTCTTGCAGAAATTTAAGCAAACAATGGAAACACACGGGGTCACTTGGAGACTGTAGGTATAGTCAGTCTGTACTGAAACAAGTTCACGAATTACAGCCTTATCCTAGTCCACCTAATCTTCAGGAAACTTTCTGCTAACATTTATGGCTTGCGGCAGTCACATTAAATATGCGGAAGACTGAAGCTTGAATTCTTCTCGTGTACCATCTAAAGAAGTGATTGTTAGAATGAGAGAATGTGACACTTAAGGAAAGACACAAAATCCTGTGAAGCAGAAGCCAACTGCTGTCATTTAAAGGACAACACAGAACGTAAGTCACCATAGAAGAAACCACTGAAAAATACAAGTCACAGACCACTGTTGGGTCATTTCAGATAGGTAATTGGTGTATTTTATGTTCAGCAGATCACTCGGTGTATAGATGCACAAAATACCAGACCACCGAAGCAATGAAAGCTCGAGTTGCACCTTTGCTATAAGTGAGAAAGGACCATTCTGCAAGATATGTCACAAAACAGCTCACCACGGAGCTCGACGTAACAAAAGAGGTAAGTACCTGAGGTCTGATGGTGACAAAGCTCCAAATAAGCAGAAAGTACAGATGCGCTGGCTACTACTTCAGCAGCAAACAACCCTGTTAGTGTAGGATCTTAAACTGCACTAGCAGCTAGGTGTGGGAATGCTATTGCCCTACCCACAACAACGGTGTGTTTGAAAACCACGGATGGAACAAAGCTTTTGCAAGAGTTGTTTGAACAGGGGCTCAGAGATTCTTCATCTACAGTAGAATACTGAGCAATGAAGACACATCATGATGTCATACCACTCTGACCCTGAACGGTTGCAATCCATAGGTGTGATAGTGGTTGACACATTAGCGGAAGATTCAACATGGATAAAGTAAGTGAGCTTGGTCGTAAGATAACAGCTCGTAACCTGGCTGATTGGTTTGATAATACAATCCACTACCCTGTAAACATACTCGTGACGAGCTAACTATTATTATAGCTTCATCATTCCTGAGAATTAGGATGCAAGAGAGACAATAACCTCCTCAAATCTTATACATATTTTGTCTGAACCCATAAAGAGAATCAGCATCTCCACAGGTATGTATAATTACCGCACTCAAGGTTGCAGTCATTAAGAAAGCTGAAAGAGGTGTCCACCAATTGTGGATGTCAGACCCAATGGGTTCCGCAGTCCACATTTATCGACGTTCTTCCGACAGAATCTCGTCACTGCTTCAAAGTGTGGTAACTACACCAGCCATTGAATGGTATTCATACTCAAACAGTCTGGTAGATAACATACTTTCAAGCAGTGCCGAGATTCCATCGATGTTTTAGCATCAATAATAAATAGATCATTCGAATCCGGTATATTCCCTCAGTCTCTTAAAATTGCGCCAGTCATCCCAATTCCCAAAAATTGTGAAGTAGAGAATATTATTAATTATAGACCTATTTCAATATTGCCGATGTTTAGTAAAATATTCGAAAAAATAACGTATAAACAACTGTATAATTATTCAGAGCAACGAGACATTCTTTACCGTGATTGATATGGGTTTCGGAGCAAAAAATTCACAGTGCAAGCAATATTGGACCAAATGAATTTTTTGTATCAAAATTTGGATTTAGATCAAGTTGGACTATCCATATTTTCAGACTTTTGGAAGGCATTCGATAGCGTTGATCATAATATTTTACTATCCAAGTTACGCTTTTATAGAGTTCGAGGACTAGCATTGGGTTGGTTTGGATCATACCTCTTCAATAGACAACAATACGCTGTAATAAATTACTGTAAATCAAATCTTCTCAATATTAGTCATGGGGTCCCGCAAGGCTCAATCTTAAGGCCATTATTGTTTCTAATTTTATAAATGATCTCACAAATTCCTCCAATCTATTCAAATATATTCTATTTGCCGATGATAGTACCTTGTCAGCCTCATTTTCAAAAACGGATATGGACATCGCGATTAAAGTAAATACTGAATTGATATCTATAAATAATTAGCTCGACACAAATAAAATCTGCACGAATGTTGATATAACAATATGTATAAAACTGTTCATCTTGACCATGATAGGCCTCTCCTGGAACATTTACAGGACCAGTCTGATGAACATTTCCCCTCAACAAGAAATCGAGAGTCACTCAATATAACAAGGTTTAGTAAAGCCAAATCGCAATTCTCCTCTGTCTTAAGAGTGTCAAATTGTGGAATTCCATTCCAAATATAATCAAATCTTCAACTTCATTATCTAGTTTTGAATCCAAACTCAAACAACATTTTGTTTCACATTATTAATACAGTTGTCTGAGCTTTTTCGTATCAAAATCATTGTTAACAATGTTATCTTTAGTTTTTCTTCAATATTATTTGATTTTCGATACTTTTCTAGAATTTTAGACATACCACACAAGTTAGGTAACTGTTATGATAGGTTTAGGTCTAGGTAAGTTGCCCATAAAGTATTTCTGCTTCTCCGGGTTCACATTCTGTTTCTGTGTATAAAATTTGTTTAAAATCTTACTTAACATGTTTTCAGGTTTATATATTGCTCGGTTGATATTCATTTGTATTCCAAAAATTCTGAACAAATGTGGTAATAAAGTGTTTCAAAGTGTTTCAAAGAAATACGCGCAGAGTCAGACCCTCAAGGAGATACAATCGGTCGATAACTGTGTAACCAACTGACTTCAACAAGAGGCCTTTTCGAATGAGATAAAATCCATTCGCTGTACCCGTTCCAAGAGATGAGCCTCATGCTCAGAGCGCACAAATTAGTTATGGGTAAGTAGAATCACACAAATTGAGGGGAGGTTTCAGAAACGTATCCAGTGTTGCTGCCTACTAAACATCGGAACACAGAAATGATCAACGAATAGGGTCATAGAACGAGGAACCTCATGGGAGTAAACCACGTTGTGGCCACCCTACT
>SDVV010020007.1:0-13410 GCA_016164225.1 Gammarus roeselii
ATAATATCCGTGAAGATTGGTCACCTATGCATAATAATAAGGTTAAAGAGACTCAACTGGAGTAAAATTGCAAGGGTGCGAGCTTCCTAACAATCATTTGAGGTCATTTTCAGCCGTGAAAGTAACAAAACTGCGTAGCCTGAAGCTGGTTTATTTTTATCCTATTTACCAAACTTTGTTTCAATTTTCTGTGATCCAAGCGATCTATACCTAAGTTTAACTATGACCTATTGTTGATTATAGCTGGAAATTGGGTGAGGATGTCAACATGTATATTTGTGCAGCGACCTTCGGCGCATTGTGCGTGGCAGGCCTCCAGAAAACGCCTGGCATACAGTTTGTCCTCATTTTGTAATAGTACTGTTATGCAATTCCACACCAAGTGATGGTCTGTCGTGCTGTGTTGGTAGAGTTGGGACGTTTATTTGCCTCTTATCATGCCGTTCTTATGTTCTGTGATACGTGTACAAGCTTATTTTATTTCGCCAAACATTTGTCGGTACAGTCTCTACAATTTATTCAAGAATCACGTTTGTGTTTACATCCAAAATGCGTTTATCTTTGTGGTTGGACTATTTGGACTTGAACGTGTTTGTTGATTTATGACACGATTGTTCATTGTAAGGCTGCAATATTATCTGTACCCATTCTGATTTATCTCGTATGTATGAGGCCGACAAGGTTGAGTTCATAAACTTACTAAATTAGCATCTAACATTGAAACCAACGGATGAATGAATATGCTGATGTGCTTTGCGTAATAAGGCAGAGTGTATCATTCCCAACTTAATAGTCCTGGAGCTGATGAACCGATAAACTGGGAATGGGAGGGAGGTTAACAAGCATCGGAAAACGTGATATTACAGAGTGCATTAGTTCCCAGCCTAATAGTGTTGGAGCTAATGAACCGATAAACTGGGAATGACAGGGCAGAATATAAGCATCGGAAACTGATATATTGAGATGGCGTAAGGATATTTAATTGGGATTATTGGCAGCAAAGCATGACTGGACCATTTACTATCGGATTGAGTTCGGGTTATTGTGCTTTGATTGTGTATGTTGGGTCTGAGGAAATATTGGACGATTGATGTCTTATGCGATATGTTCACTGGCGGTGAATAACTAATATATACATTTTACAAACATGAATTTGCGCGTATTGACTATTGTATTATCGTATCCCACTGAACATATGTTTATTATTGTTACATGAAGGAGGTCACTACGGATCCCGCTGCATTTCTCATCAGAAAAAACTATTTGAAAAATGCAAATTTATGTTAGCTGTTCAAAACAAATAAGCTAAATCTATTCAAAACGTCTTAACTGGCATGAATAAAAAATATGACTGACCATTCTCGAAGTGATTGCTTGGCATCGTATATCATTGAAATATGTTTTACTGAAAATAAAGTCATGTGAAAAATGTCACTGCTGAGGTATTGACCATCAAACCTTCAATCGCTCCATAACATGATTATAAATTTGCTAGACCGTTTGAACCCAGTCAGATCGCCAAGTTGTCTGTATTCGCAGTATCACTGATTGCTCTCGATCATGTACGGCGACGTATCTGATCACTCAACATTTTCCCTTATTTTTTAATGTAAAAACAATAGTTTGATTAACTGCCATGAAGCCAGTTAACTCACAACGACGGTATGCATACAAACGAGAAGTTAACAAATCTCGTGGGTTTTCCATCACCTTAAACGTCGTATTACTTGCGCATCAGATCTTCGGACGAAACATAACGTTGGCAGGAGAAGAACAGATAAAGAGGAAACAGAAAACCGACTACTGAGTACAGTTTACTGACGAAAGCCTGACGTATTTTTGATTTCCTTTTAACTTTTTCAACCTCATTAAACTCCCTCACAACAACATAAACCAACACAAACTGAATAATTCGATGATTATTTATTAGAAAAATGTGGTATAATTTCATTAGTCCGAATACAAAAATAATACTCTTTGTCTATTCAAAGTGAAACAGATTCAGTGAAAGTTTGAAATAAACAAGTCAATTATACGAGTTGCAGCTGTATGGTATTTTTTTAATTGAAAATAGATTCTTCAATCATATTCGTGAATGATCTGAATTTACATCCAATTTCGGTCTCCGTTGAACAGGCTTATTGGCCGTGTGTGCGTCACGCTAAACAGGCATATTGGCCATGTGGGCGTCACGCTGAACAGGCTTATTGGCTGTGTGGGCGTCACGCTGAACAGGCTTATTAGCCGCGTGGGTGTCGAGCCAAACGTTGGAATCCGATGAAGGATTATTGCATCGGAAAGTGTATGAACTACTCTGAGGAACTAGGTGTTATGTTCGAATTATTTTTCTTCGGTCAACTTTTTAATAATTTCCACCTCCCAGGTCATTTTCTCCATCGTTACAATTAGCAGATGACACTCCGACTACATCTTGTTTACGAGGTGCTGGCAGTCTGGCCTCCGTCCCTCGCTTATCAGCTGTCTTTGTTGAGTGTGGCTTCTTCGTTGCGTCGGTTCCCTTGCGCAATTCCTTGTCTACCCCAAGCAGCCAGAAGGCCGCATCGAACGGTACAGTAACAGGCTTGGGTTGACTTCGCGGTTTGGTTGGTGCGGGGTTCAGTGGGGGTTGGCTGCATTGGCTTTGATGGCTTTGTGGTTTGGGTGAACTGCGGATCAATGGCGGGAGATTGCGAGATGCCAGGTGGCGTGTTGCGGGGTTCCCTCTTTGGAGTTGGCCCGGGTGGTTTTATTCGAGTTTAATGGGGTGTCCTGGGTAACTTGTCTTGACACGGACCACAGTAGAGTTCACTTGGTGTACTTCCATTTATGCTGGAGTTGGTGTTACCCGTTTCTCCACCACGGCCGGCCGGACAGTCCTGATCCCCTCCGTCGGCCTCTGACTACTGCTCTCATGTTCCCCTTCTGCACTGCTCTCATGTTCCCCGTCTGTTCCCCTTCTGCACTGCTCTCATGTTCCCCGTCTGTACTGCTCTCATGTTCCCCGTCTGCCTCAGGTCCAACACCGTTTGCCAGATGAAGCACAGCTATGCATAATACAGGATCCCACACAGGTTATTGGTCACGCATTGAGCTCCAGTCGAAGACACCATATCTTTCCTTAGCGATATCCACACACTACAAATAAAAGTTCAACGAATGTGTGTCGCAGGGAACACTGCTGATTCCTTATCTACATAGATAACTTTATGAGAACTATTGACTGAACATTAAAAATGATCTACTTAGTGATGGAATCAGTGATCTCTCATCTTAGGCATCCGAAACGTCCATCACAAAATGCTCATTATGTTGTATTTATAATCCCCTCATGTTTGAGTAGAAAAGTGAGAAAAAGATATCCGAATTGTGAAAAAGTGAACATTGATATATATTATTAATTTTTCTTGAATTATTTTAGATTTTCTTTTGACAAACCAAGTTCGTATATAACTAATGTTCTCAAGGATTCTTAAATGTAGTAATCGCGGGATTAGCGATTCAATTGCTTTTCTGTGAAATCACGTGTATATTACTCATAAATAAAAACAAAAATCTCGATGAATTCCAAAGTGATGAGGAAATTGATCGATGCTGTTTTCGTCCATCGGATATGATCCATTCATTAATGCTGCCACTGTCGCTCATGTTCGCTTAGACTCAACCGACTGCTGTAGCGAAGGTTCTTCATAGTCCATTGAAAGTTCCCGGCTGCTGGATGACCATGCCTCGTTACTCATCTCATCTCCCACCGAGCATCGTCCGTCACTCAGGGGTCACCCTTTCATTGATCGCATTAGTCAGCGACAACCAGGAAGCCCGGCATCATCCGTCACTCAGGGATCCCCCCTCAATTGATCGCATTGGTCAGCGACAAGTGTTGATCCCAGCTTGCGGGCCTTGTTTCGTACGATTAGTTTGCTGCGAAACTGTAGAGCGATTTTGACACGATTGAACCATTTCAAGCAAGCGGCTACTCTGAGTTGTGTGAACAAGAACTAGCTTTGCACAACGTCAAACGTGCTGTTATTGACGTCGTCACAGACATGAGACGTCATATACGATACAAGGGTTCAGTCGAAATAGTTCCGAAATCAGAACTATATCGTAAGGTAGTTCGCACGACTTTGGCTCCTATGCGAGTAACATGGCATCCGGACTTTCGACATTTCCGGTTTTCTGCATGCAAAGTATTCTTCCGAGATGAAGTGGAATTACATGAAGAGATAGGCTGGCAATGATCACTGCCTGTTCAACATATCAATTGAACTACGGTACAGAAGGCAAAAATGTCAAAAAGTCTGGATTCATCACAATCATTAAACTTTAAAGAAAACATCGTAATATTTACCTGCCGGTCTTGTTATGCCGATTACCTATCAACGTTTGCATATTCTTGAATTGCAAGAGTCGCACTTATTTGCTCCTGTCACAGATCCAAACACCAGCGCATCAAGTCGGCTTTATTTGCTTCTGTTTGAGATCCGCCGTCAACGCACCAAGATGCCCCCATTTGCACCTGTGGCAGATCCACCACCACTGCATCAAGTCGGCTTTATTTGCTCCTGTTTGAGATCCGTCGTCAACGCACCAAGATGCCCCCATTTGCACCTGTGGTAGATCCACCACCAGCGGATCAAGTCGGCTTTATTTGCTCCTGTTTGAGATCCGCCGTCAACGCTCCAAGATGCCTCCATTTTATACCTGTCGAAGATCCACCACCAGTGCATCAAGTCGGCTTATTTGCTCCTGTTTGAGGTCCACCGTCAACGCACCAAGTTACCCCCATTTGCACCTGTGGTAGATCCACCACCAGCGCATCAAGTCGGCTTTATTTGCTCTTGTTTGAGATTCGCCGTCAACGCACTAAGATGCCCCCATTTGCACCTGTCGCAGATCCACCACCAGTGCAATAAGTTGCCCTTGTATGCACCGGTCGCAGAACCACCTTTCGTGCATCAAGTCGGCCTTATTTGCCCCTGTCGATGATTCACCATCTGAGCACTAAGTTGTCCTTATGTGTACCGGTCGCAGAACCACCTTTCGTGCATCAAGTCGGCCTTATCAACCATCAGAGCACCAACCTCGCAAATGATTCCCTCTGTTGGCCGAGTGACTTTAACCAAGCCTGGTGTTTGCTGCCAACGCCTCAACCTCGACTGCTCTTTGACCAACAAAAAGTCCTCCTAACCATCTTTAAGTCAGTTATATTTGTATAGAATTTGAGCTTGAAAATAATGCAGAACTGGTCTGTCAGAACACCATTCAGGAGAGGGAAGGTCTATTTACGGGTGGGAATTGTTGTGTACATTTCTCATAATCAATGGATGATGTAATACGGCTATTGTTTGGTTCATTGTGAGAAGACATTTCGTCTGATGTAAAATAATTGCTGTATATTATTGGCAGAAGGCTGCCATTGGCTTGATGAATTTAGATTGGATGAACTAATTCGAACCATTCATCCATTTCCTCCATTACTATCTCTAATGGACTCTACGTTGTCAGAAGACGCTCCTAACACTGCTCTCATGCACTCACAAACACTCATTACAAATCACGCTGATAACATAAATTCGTCAGGTAAACGATTCGATGGATTTCAGTGGTATTGGTAAAATGTTACATCGATTTTTATTATTGCTGCATACTTTTCACCATATACAATTCAGCTGACGAATATACATAATTCAGAATCAGCAGGTATGAATTATAATACAATAATCACCACTATATTACATTGAAACTAGAGTAGGGAAGGTACACAAGCAGCATCAAATTGGATAAAATCAATTTATATTATTCACAGGTAAGACGGTACCAATTAGCAAATTTGACCTACAATGGAAAATGAAGTGTATATCAAGTGCCTCGTAACTCAGACGGTAGGATCTTGGTACGACAAATTTCCTAACGATTTTCTAGGCGCAGCGCCGTACACTCCTGCGGCGCTTGTTCCCGCGAGGTGCAGTACCGCGGGATACCATCTTTATTGTCCAATGAAGGACAAGAAAGATATTTCAGTGCGGGACTACCAGATTGGGTTCTGTAAGATGTGGATCTAGAGGACGGGGGTCTGATGGATGGGGTCTTAAGAATGTGGGTTATTCGGGATGAAGGTTTGTAGGATGTCGGTTGTTCTTCAATTTACGCTCAAAATTCCACATCGATGAGCAAAACAAGAGACAACAGGAGCAATGATCAGTTCATCTGCGGTAATAAATGAAACCGTATGATGACAAATTCTGTTTTGGTTAATGAAATCAAATTCAATTGAGCTAAGAAAACACCGGAACGTCCTATTGTTTTCAACATCTCATGAGAAGAAACTTCCCAGCCAAGATATTATCCACATTAAACTATTTCGTCACGTGGGTGCTGCTAACTAATCTATTCAAGTCTATTGATTAGCGTTGTCGTCATCAGCATAATCTTTGAGGCTAGAAGTAAACTCTGCGGCTGGAAGTAACCTCTGCGGCTAGAAGTAACTTCTTCGGCTGGAAGCCAGTAACCTAACTCCGTCTCCCACTTCCCAATTTCTTATTCCTTTAAATAAATCCAAAGTTGTCTATGATGATTCCTCGAGTGTTGAGAAGATGATAATGTCGGTGAGACCTGACTCATGGATGGGGTGAGAGTATTTTGGTGATATTGTGCGTCACAAGAGAATAACATGCCCTTTCCTCGACTGAGGTTTCGTCACATCTCATTTTATCACCCTTTTCATCCCAACTTTATCCCGAACCTCTTCCGCCGTGGCGACATTAACCAGATTTACTATCCCTTCACGACACGCCAGGCGCCACTACATCTCTTAGCAATCGGCGATGGGTCGACCTGCCGTCCTTAAGGAGAACTAACAGTGGATAGTGTTTTCGTGTATGAGAACACCCTCATGCTGGTGTCACACACACACTCATACCAATATGCTGCAGTAATCCTGTTTACATTTTTTTTCTAAGGTCCGCTAAATATCTTTGACAACAACTGGTATGGAACCCGTTTTATTATGTTTATATATTAGTGTCACCAATATCAATAAACAAACTATTTAACTCAATATGTATGTAAAATATGTTGCTAAGCCCCATGTTTCAGACGGTTTCTCTGCACACAGTGCATTAGCCTATCATCCCGAGAAACCGTTTTAATCCATCCTGTTTGTTTCATAAATCGAAAAATTTGTTCTGTTCACAATAAACATTGCATTTTGCCACGTGTCGCTACTCGTTCCTTGGCTGTAACTGTTGATTTTAATTTCTTGGAAACCAAGAATATTTTATAGTCATTATAGAACATTTTAATTTCCTTTGATGTTCAAAATTTATGTCAATCGTGTTCTCACTCGCAAGTTTAATGTTCGCCGATGATGATCATTTGAGCAGTATTTTCAAATGAACCCTCACAATTTTCGTTTTTTTGAGGCGCCCTAATCTCAATGTACCATCGCACGTGTCATGTTCTCGTTTAGTGCTATTTTTGGCATGCCCTGATAACAATACCTCGCGATTATATCGATGCCCTGTTCTTATGACTGATCATTGGTGCTCTGTTCCACATCATTAATTTCTAGTGCCCCGTTCCGATGACTCATCATTAGTGTCCTCATCCACATCACTGATTATAAGTTACCTAGTCCCCTTAATTCGTCTTTGGTCCTCTGCCCTCCCAGCCCTGACTCATCATTGGTTTTCACACCTTTAACTCATCGATGCCCACTGTCCTCATGACTGATCGCTGGCGGCCTGTTCTGTCCCTTGTCCTCATGACTGATCAGTGACTGCCTGTTCCCCATGCCTCACCAGTATCCATTGTTCTCATGACTAATCGCTGACAGCCTATTTCCCATCCCTAATCCAAATCCATTGTTCTCATGACTGATCGCTGGCGGCCTGTTCCCCATGCCTCATCAGTGTCCATTGTTCTCATGACTGATCGCTGGCGGCCTATTCCCCATCCCTAATCAAAATCGATTGCACTCATGACTGATCGCTGGTGGCCTATTCCCCATTCCTAATCAAAATCCATTGTTCTCATGACTGATCGCTGGCGGCCTATTCCCAATGCCTCATCAGTGTCCATTGTTCTCATGACTGATCGCTGGCGGCCTATTCCCCATCCCTAATCAAAATCCTTTGTTCTCATGACTGATCGCTGGCGGCCTGTTCCCCATGCCTCATCAATGCCCACTGTCCTCATGACAGATCGCTGGCGGCCTGTTCTGTCACTTGTTCTCATGACTGATTTCTGGCGGCATGTTCCTCATGCCTCATCAGTATCCATTGTTCTCATGACTGATCGTTGGCGGCCTGCTCCCCGTCGCGAATTAATGTTGCGCTGTTCCTATACCTAATAATTAGTGCCCTGGTCACCGTGCCTCATCTGCGGTCGATGATTAACTATTTTTTTTGTCGAGCATCCTCTAACCCTGTAGTACTTACTTCAATTTTTTTGTGTGTTCTGTCTTCACAGAAGTGATAGAAACACGTTTCTGATTGGCAATTGTTTAATGAACATTGTTCAATTAGTTGTAAATGGGGATGATGGAATGCTTATTTCAAATGGATTACAGAAAAATATTGACGTATTTTGGTGGAGTTGATATACCGGAACCTGAGTTGGTAGAGCGCAGTTGGCACAGCTACCCCTCAAACAAGCCGCTCTTAGCTTCCTTACAAAATGTCTTAAAGCTTTACAGTGCATCCAACACTTCCACCCTTCATTCGCTTTATATTTCATCTCAATTTCCATTTGTCTAGTCATATCGACAAATTACTGATGAAGGAACCTACAACTATTGAATTTTCCGTATAACAATTTATTTATGCATACCCTGATCAGGCCCGCATCGTCATCTTCGAACTTTTCCATTTTTAACTTCTACCTACATTATCTCGCAGTTTTTTCCTTGCACACACTTAACCCAACTCTTACAAAAAGTTTTTCAACTTGTCTGCCGCACTGTCACCAGCGTCGTATCTTCCACCAACAGCAGCATTCATCCCATAACATGCAACATCACAAAACTATACCTTATAGACTCACGTTCGTCTCCCTGACCTGATCATCCATTAAGAGATTGAATAGCCAGGTAGACACACCGCAACATTTTCTCAGTCCACCGTCACTGGAATCCAAGAACTTACCTCGCACCCTGCTCTGACTTGCTCTGCTACCAATATAGGAGTACTAAACCACTCATATTAAATTTATGCCCACTCCATACAAATACAATACCCTCCAGGAAAATATAGAGCACATGTTTTTCCTTTGCAGAAGTATTCCTCATAGACTTGTCCCACTTTAAAAATCTGATTTACAAACCCAGCATCACTCCTGAAGCAACAGTGTTTCTCACCAGTTACACCAGTCACGCACAACAAAATAATTCAACTTATGAGCAACGGTAAAAAAACAGGGTATTTTCAAGCTTTCATAACCCTGTTGCTTCCAAACCTGTTCCTTGGCAAGCAACAATTCTTGCTTCCAAAATCGGACTCTGAGATCTACCATCCACATCAACACTGACGGTATCTCTTACATCCTCAAAAATCAATAACTCGCAATTACTCAGCCGACCTCTTCCTTACATCACCTACAACAGCAGGCCGTATACATCTTTGCCCACCACCTCCTTCCCGTTTTCCGCTTCCTCATACTCTTTACTTTTTTCCACAACATTTTAGTTATCCAGAAATTTCTCACCCGCCTACTTTCACACACATGTTCTGCGTACCTCTTTGATCTCATCTCCACACGCATCACCCTTTTTCATAGGTTAGCACTGATCTCGTTACACCCACTCCTAAGACAGCCCGCTCTTCTTAGCTGCTGCCAAACTAACCTAATCGTTCCACCAACCCTAACCCTCCCTTTGACAATCCCCCTCCCGCCACTGATTCACTAGACGTATCTGTCTTTTTCGAAATTCTTGAATATTTGTTTCAACCGACGTCTATGTATACACAATTTCGTGGATAGTACTATAAGCGCGGATAGGACAATATTCGTGGATAGGACAATATGCGTGGATAGGACAATATTCGTGGATAGGGCAATATGCGTGGATAGGGCAATATCAAAAAATATCTGTGAAATGAGAATCTCGGAATGTTCGGATCATTTTCGATCAATGTGGAAACAAAGCTTTGCGCCTCATCTCAAAGAACCGTTTGAATTTAGGGATCCATTGGGGCCCTCGCCAACCGGGGTTACAAGATCCGATGCTGCCATTATTTGGCGACTCCTACGAACTATAAATGAAATATTTACTTAGCAATCTTACGCTAATGGAAAATAATTTACATTATTCATTACATCGCGTATAAATTCGTGAAAAGTATCAGGAGGCACTCAGATACTTGCAGTGGAGGGTCGTGTATCACATGTACGTTCATCTGCGTTGTCCGATTCCATGCATTCCCGGTCAAAAATCATGTCGTGATTAATGAAGTCAAGGCATTAACAATGAGAGGGCCCTGTGAAGGCTGCAATAATTACGACCTTCCAAAATTAACGATGATGGGCTGATGAGGCGAAAACAGGATTCTGTTTTGCGTGACAAAATGAAAGATTTGCTCGTTGACATTTTTATAGCCTGGTAGTAAGGCTGACAGAGTTGATGAAGAAGAACTGATGAGGCCACAATAGTCTCAAGTTGTGCGCTACAAATTAGAAATTTGCTCTCTTTATGTGGTGTTGGCAGCTTTCTCTTTTGAGTAGTACTTGGAACATGAGTTGCGGAACACCATTTATTTGTGTAGTTAAGAGCTTCAATCGACAAACCGCGTTTGGTAATCAGAAATAACCAATTCGTTTTGGGTCATGCTAAAAAACTACGAAAACCACAACTGCAATTTCGACTTCGTGTAAGGTCAACAACTTTTTCACGGTCGACAGCAAAAGTGCTCCAACACATCACCATCAAGTATAGTTAGTTTAGGATGAAGTTTATTCAAAACAACGTTGAGTGCCGAGTCAGGTGCTTTTTCATTATACCGAATTTGTACGGCGTGACAAAATGTGTTTACAACAATGCCTTTTAATAATCAAATAGCAACGGCAAATGTTAAATGTAAGTATATTTCATTCGCTGTTGCATGTATGTACGGCGCAACATGTACTCGCAATGCGAACAGCATACAAATCGATAGTAAAAGCTGTAAGCGTCTGGCTTTAAGTTGGTAGTTATAATAGCGAGGGGGCTTTGCTTTGACCAGCGACCGTTCATGAGCGCGTGGCAAATATACATAGGAAAAAGAATAGTAATTTGCGATGTAAACATATGTTATCGCACGTCACTCCAGTGCTTGATTTTTCGGTTATGTGATTTGGAGGGGAAGGAAATGTTGATGAAGTAAACAAAAGAGAAAATCATTAACATTTTCACAATATTCCTATCTTGAGTACAAATAGAATGGTTCCATCAATGGTCTCCCCCAACGTTTTGAAATGCATTTTCTTCATGACCTTTTCACTCTGCCAATCAAGGATAACCAAATAATGTATGCTACCATACATGATCTGTTGTAATCTGCATTTGGAACATTGAACAGTATTTCTGCAATATATTCAACAGAGGCAGTTCTCACTTTAATACGATAAAAAGTTAGTGGCACTTGCATAATTGAAAATCTCCAGTTAAAGAGAACGAAAATAACTTTAGGTTGTGGGTTGGGTTCAATATTCTAATTTCAATTAATTACGCTGTATGTGTTAATCCGACAACGATAACGTCAAGACAAACCTTACTATAGAGCCTAGAGAGTCTTAAGAAATGGCTTCACCAATGGGTTGAAGTCTCCTGATCGCAAGTGAGTGTTTATGGGCAACGGGGAGCAGCGGGATGAGTTATTTAACTTGTAATCATGTTGATTTTTTAATCGTACGGGCGGTCAACTTGTGCTAGCTACGAACCTGCTCCGCTCAAGCCCAATATCTTGGGATCAATGTTTAAATTTCACATAAAAAAATCTATTGCATTAGCTATTTTCAAAGGAAGCAATCGAGATAAATGCAAATCATTCATGGGCAGATTGCGGTAAATTTACTGCGTTCGGATTTCTGTAATATTCGTCAATTAACAATGTAGTCAATTGCGCCGGTGGCTGTTAAAATATAAGTCCGAGTTGTTCTGCATGAAGTTTCATGTTTGGTGTGCATGGACATGAATGTATCGCTATTATTTCAAACGGTTGAATGCGATCGTCAATGCTTTTGGGAGGACTGATTGGCTCTCTGCAAACAGCGGCTGTTGAGGGCTTCATATATGTGATCTTCATTCCCATTCAAATGGAACTTATGGATTGAAAAAAAAAGGTGCAGTTTGAGTTATTGTGATGACTGAACGCGGAAGGAAGACTGAAATTGCACGCGCGAGCAAGAAAAATACAATCGATCCAAAATTCATATCATTGAAAGTCTTGTTTTCGAAAATTACGTAATGTGTTCAAGATATTTCATATATTTTAATTGTTGCCTAAATTCAATTTAATTGGCCCACATATTTCTCCCTTTACCGGCATTAGTCGGAGCCCCGCCAATAAAAAGATTTAACAGGCAGCAAGTAATCTGGTGGTAATTTTGCAGCACTCCACCCGTTAGCGCTGATGCAATGAGCACTCCACCCGTTAGCGCTGATGCAATGAGCACTCCACCCGTTAGCGCTGATGCAATGAGCACTCCACCCGTTAGCGCTGATGCAATGAGCACTCCACCCGTTAGCGCTGATGCAATGAGCACTCCACCCGTTAGCGTTGATGTCATGAGCACTCCACCCGTTAGCGCTGATGCAATGAATGTTGTTTTCCTGAACGAGCACGCATAAAGATTTTGGGTTGCATGCTTCATGAGATGTAATGCATTTTACCCAGTCAAAAGATAAATTAACAATAATGAAATGGTGCAATGAATGATTTTTGAAAGAATTTACCAATAAGCAAATGAATTTGGTCATTGGTAATGTAAGAGAGCTGATCCCACCACAGTCATAAAGAGGCGTCATGACATTGAAATTTACTCGGATGATCTTCCCTAGCCCCCATTCGTTAGGAAAATTTAATTTTATTGTTATTTGCACGTGTCAGGGAGAGTCTCATCTCAACTACTATGTCATATCTGAAATAAAATACGATTTAATTACTTACAATTAAGACGTCAGTTCATGAGCGGGGATCATAGATAGCCTTCTTTTTCAGGTTGTCAGTGTCAAATCAAACAATGGTTCCTAAAATCAGTCTAAAGCTTCATCGGAAATATCGGTAGGGAAGCCATGGCTAGTGTATTGGATGAGGGTACTACCACACATGCGACGTATGGCTAAAACAGGGTCAACGATTGTATAGCATTGTATGGAAACTTTTTGTTCCTATTGTGATGAACCTGCTTATATAAATTTATTTATATATATATATA
>SDVV010020008.1:0-13410 GCA_016164225.1 Gammarus roeselii
ATATGCTGTTGACACAGACCTCGGACCGTCCTTTATGACCCAGTTTGGGTGTTGTGGGGCCTTCTGGCCCGGACCCCTTAGCCCCTAAGTGGTTTGAGTGGGAGTGTGGGAGCGGAGTGCGTTTGCGCCTTTCCGTCGGCCACCCTCTTCCGGGGGAATCGGCCTTGTGTCAGTATCTGCATCTCAACGGAGATCTTATTATATCGATAACTAAACTGAAAATATTATTATTTGATATCGAATGATGTGGCAACTCCCATTGTACCTGTCACCTGTGAAAGATAAGTTGTTCAACATTAACAATCAAACAATATTGCTTCTACGGCTCCCATTAACAGCAGAACCTCAGTCATCTCACAGCTTTGGGAATATAGACAATCGGACCCCTACTGCTATAAAGAAAAATACAAAGGTCATTATATTTTTTTCATATTTTTCTCAATGCAGTACGGAGGACGTGCGCTCAAGATTCAAAACACACGTCGAGCCCCATTTAATAATAATATTATAACGACAACCAAGATCATTCCAAAGCATGAGCACTCATAAGGCTCAAACAGATTTGTATACGAAAAAGTTTAATCAATGTGATGACTCAGAAGATTGTGTCATTCCCTGTCAGCAGGGCTGATCAGGTCATCTGTCAGAGTATCCGATGGCAGGGAGAGCCCAATACGAGCGGTTCCTACAATAAGCGATGCTGTGTTCATAAAATGTTGAAAACAGCAGCCTACATGTAAATGCATGGAGATTGAATGTACTCACTTGCATGAAATAATTGCAAGAGTGTGCAAATTAGGGAACAGAATAGAGCCTTGTGAAACACTTTCCAATGATCTATTGCTCATGATATAAGGTAAATTCATTGCAGATACCCCTCCTAATGAAACACTTCTATCTGCGAAATATTTCGATTACACATATACAGTTTTTACAACCGAAATATGTACACGTGAAATTTTCTACATCATTATGAGCATTCCTGGCCTCGTCCGTTTGCAATATGAGCATTCCTGGCATCGTCCGTTTGCATTATGAGCATTCATGACATCGTCCGCTTGCATTATGAGCATTTCTGGCATCGTCCGCTTGCATTATGAGCATTACTGGCATCGTCCACTTGCATTATGAGCATTCCTGGCATCGTCCGCTTGCATTATGAGCATTCCTGGCATTGTCCGCTTACATTATGAGTATTCCTGGCATCATCCGCTTGCATCATGAACATTCCTGGCATCGTCCGCTTGCAGAGTTATTGATTGAAATTTACAAGGAAATATAAAGAATATCCCTTGAAATCATTGAATCGTATATTCAAAACGTGTTTTTTTATTCTCCTCTTCTCTTCCACCGATGAAGCTTTCTACGAAATAGTTTTTCTGCCTGTCATATAACACGCTCCCTTTCCATCAGACGGGCGCGTGAAAAGAAGGCACACCGATCTTGCTTGGGAAAGGAGGTAAGGGGCGAGAGATGGGAGGTAAGAGGATCAGAGGAGAGGTGGAGAGAACATCGGACTGGAAGAAGGAAGAGGAACTAAGATGTTAGATCTCAACAGAAGAGACAACGATGGAATACCTGCCATAAAATTTAATAAGTGTATTATTGAGAGGAACAAGATTTTTTTTACTTGAACGCAACTGAAATACCAAGCCGAGCGCAACACTTTTGCAGTGTTCAGCCAGGGTTCGAAAGGCCTTTTAGATGGCATGAAATATGCGGTACTTTATTTGAACTAGAATACCCAACTTGACAATCTGCGCAGTGTTCGGCCAGCGTGCTTCTGATGATACCGGTGATATAATTTCACGTGATTTATTGTCAGTGTGAACGGTGGGACAGATTCCACCACCAACTTAATCATATTGATGGAAGAGTTGCATCATGTCACTTGAAGCTAAACAAATTCAGTGGAATTGGGACGGGGATGAAGGCTGGGCACGAGAAGGTTTGGTGTTGCTTTTGAGTTACAAAACTAATGGAAGGGTCCTTGAAGATTGATGTGGGTGAAGGTTTAGTTATATATAGAAGATGGGCAGTTCTGAGAGCTTACGGATCAGGTAAAGAAAGGAATTAGGTGGAGAGGGTTCATTTTCGGGATTAGTGTTCTGACGATATTGAGAGTTTCGGATGTGAACAAGACGTTGTGGTACTGCGGCACTGTCAAGACCACTTGGGCGCTCTTTTCTCCTGTTGTTAACTGAACTCAAGTCTATCAACCCTTTCACTCATAACGCTATCAATCCTTTCACTCATGACGCTAGAATACATGCTGAGTGGATGTGTAGGAATTTGTACAACAGCTCTAGATGAACACTCTGTTTAGTTATGGTGTGGGTGGTGCTGACTTTTGGTGGGGCTGTTCATTATCTGGAAAATTCAAATGAGGAAATCGTCTGATCTGGAATAGTCTGAGTCGGTCCAGTCTGATTGGCAACAGTGTGTGCGGGTACAGTCTGATTGGCAACAGTGTGTGCGGGTACAGTCTGATTGGCATCAGTGTGTGCGGGTACAGTCTGATTGGCAACAGTGTGTGCGGGTACAGTCTGATTGGCAACAGTGTGTGCGGGTACAGTCTGATTGGCAACAGTGTGTGCGGGTACAGTCTGATTGGCAACAGTGTGTGCGGGTACAGTCTGATTGGCAACAGTGTGTGCGGGTACAGTCTGATTGGCAACAGTCTGTGTGGGTACAGTCTTAGTGCATATGTTGTTAGAGAGTGGTAACGATCTGGGCGTGGGAAATCTCAATGGTTGCAGTCTGAGTCGTCATAGTCTGGTGGTCACAGTCGGTTTATACAGTCCCTGAGTCGTTACATTTTCTAAGCGCTGGCCCAATACAGTAAGAAAATTAAAAATATATTGTGTTTCGGAGCTCTTTTTTTCCTGGACGTTAACTGTAAGTGGGAAGATTACAAATTACTACAAATTAAAAATGAGTTCTAAATTATATTTTATTATTTATTCGAAAACTTTCATTTAGAGTTACTGTTTCAGATACAGACACAAGGGTAAATCCCCATGAATGGGAGTAGCCGACGGCGAATTGCACCCCACACTCCTCTCATAAACATACACAAATACCAAATTTAGCCCTTTTTTGGCCAAAAGGACAACGTTTGCACTCTTCTACCAACACCAACAGCAAAAATGTCAGCTATTCTGATGTCCGCAACTTTCAACAACCCATCAAATTGTTCAGCCTTTTACAAATTCTACCACCTTCTCCTTTCCAGCCTCTCCCTTTCTCACTCTCCAAACCAAGTATTTCTCTCTTCAAAACTATCGCACAACAGCATCCACCTAGCATCTGCGACCCTCCCTCTTTTCTCTCCTCATCATACGCTTTGCCTTTCTTGAATTTTCTTTACAGGATTCACAGAGCAGCACTTACCTTGCCTCCATCCATTCGTCAGAGGCTCTTCTCTTCTGCCTACAAGCTTCTTTGACCTCATCATTCCACCTGTCGCAACCCTTCCTCCTAAACCCACACACGCGTTGCACACCTTACACATCTCTCGCACATCTCAACTAGACATCTCTGAACGTATTCCATTCATCCTCAGCACTTACCTGCCCTTGCTCTCTCTCAATGTCGTATTCCTTCTTCAACGTATGAATGAAGTCCTCAGCTCTTCTTGCAACACTCACTTAACTCCCCTTAATCTTTCCGCTCCTCCTCTCACTATGTGGTTCCTATTCCACTCCTGCACTACTCTCCATTTTCCTTCTACCAGTAGATGATCAGGCCTTCCTCCACGCTCCCGTACCCACTACTCTACTCGAAATCAGCACTTGATAAATCCCTCCCCTACAAAAAAAAATTCATCACATTTCTATCCACCGCTGCCCCACGGGTTATTTCAACCCAAGTTTAATTGTGAATATATCGTTCATAAAGAAGCTGTTTCCCAACACCAGCTTCCTATCGATGCACAAACCTACCAGGGTCTCTCCACAGTCGTTTCATTTTGAAAGCAATACTTCTCTACCACATTCTCTACCACTACGTATCTAACACTCGCATTGAAGTGCCCCAGTACCACAATGTTTTGTTTACTTCCGAGACTCTCAATATTGTCAGAGGGACTAATCCCAAAAAAATGAACCCTCTCCACCTAATTCCTATCTTCACCTGATCGTAAGCTCCCAGAACCGTCCATCTTCTATACCTAACTCAGCCTTCACCCACATCAATCTTCAATGACACTTCCATTAATTTCGTAACTCATAAACAACACCAAGCCTTCTTGTGCCCAGCCTTCATCCCCGCCCCAATTCCTTCCACTTGCCACACCAAATTTACATTCAACCCTGGCTTTCAAATTCATCTATCTCAAGGCCAACACAACAAACTTCCGCCTCACAAACATCTCACCAATCACTCTCCTCAGTGTTTTTTTCGGTACAACAAACAATTGCATTGAGCTACCCTACGAATGTGGTTCGAAGAGGCAATGACCTCTCCTCCCCCCGCTCGTCATGCCGTCGGAGAGGGGGGAGTGTGCAGGTGACCGGACCACCAGCTCGTTATTCCGCCCCAATCCTTCTCCTCTTACCGACATGCACACCTGAAGTATAAGTACTCTTACCCCCTGCCAGATGGTGTTACCTCCTGCCCGTGGGGGTTACCCTTGCTTCAGGGTGGGAAGGGAAAACAATCAAACAAGAAATTAAGCGGCTGCGCCCTAGATAAAAGGAACAAATTTATCCTTCTGAATGACCGTCAGAAGCCCTCAATCTTACAGCCAATTAACAATTCCGCCTGGACCTTCACATGGACTCATTGTTGAAAACAATATCGACAAGTTCATCTCCACACTCACAAAGATTAATTTTTTTAATATTAACAAGTCCCTTCCGACTCTCTCAAGGACTGAATCTTACATACAATATCAACAAGTCCCTTCCGACCCTCTTAAAGACTAAATCATTCATGCAAATATTATCAAGTCCCTCCCGACCCTCAGAAAGACTCAATCTGGCAAGCGAAATCAACAAGTCCCTTCCGACCCTCTTGAAGACTAAATCTTACAAACAATATTAACACGTCCCTTCCGACCCTTATAAAGACTGAATCACGCATGCAAATATTATCAAGTCCCTTCCGACCCTCTTAAAGACTGAATCTTACATACAATATTAACAAGTCCCTTCCGACACTCCTAAAAACTGAATCTTCACATACAATATTAACAAGTCCCTTCCGACCCTCTTAAAGACTGAATGTTACATACAATATTTACATGTCCCTTCCGACCCTCTTAAAGACTAAATAACGCATGCAAATAATGTCGAGTCCCCTCCGACCCTCTTAAAGACTGAATCATACACGCAATATTAACATGTCCCTTCCAACCCTCTTAAAGACTGAATCATACACGCAATATTAACATGTACCTTCCGACCCTCTTAAAAACTCAATCACGCATGCAAATATTATCAAGTCCGCCGCGATCATCGGAAGACCAAATCTTTCACGTAATATTGTTAAGTCTTTCTGGACCCTCAGAATGACTCAATCTTGCATGCAATGTTAACAAGTCTTTCTGGACCCTTACATAACTCAATATTGCATTCAATATTATCAAATCCCTCGTATCACTCAACGTAGAGGCGGTAAAAGCTTCCCCTAACAAGCGCTCTAGTTGCCCTCTCTACGAACATGGGTGGACTCGGACAGTAAGGGGGGCGGGGGTGGCATCCCGTTGTGTATTCTAAAACATTGTTGGGCAGAAGGGGAGGAGCATTAGAAAATGGAGGGAGATAGGGTGTGGGGAAAGGAAATTGGGGGAGTGTAAAATACACGTGTACCACTTGATCTCCGGAACTATTGCTCTATGATACATGGATTTCGATGTCATTGAATATTCACAGTCACCTATAGAATTGGAGGAGGAGTGGAGTGAAGATGACCGGTTATAATTTAAAGTAATTGATCAATACTACTCAAGGCGGGGTTTCATTAAGAAATCAAACTCCCCCATTAACAGCACACAGGCTCAGTATCCTCAGCAGTCGGTGTTGTGCACGATGCCGTATCTATGAACGTGGTTTCCATTACTTTGTCCTAATTGTTCAGGTCAGTTTTGGATATAATACCCTAAAATTGACACAGCAACTGAGTATCTCTCTGCAGTGTCACCAGCCCTGCTGACATGAGCGATGAGGCAGGAGATTGGCAGTGTTGCCAATGATTCAATAGCGGTCTGGCTAACTCTGGCTTCGCCCTGCCTACTGACTGAGAGATTGGCTTAGCACACCCTCCTGTCAGTCTGTTAATGTGATAAGATAGGAGGCTCCAGTGGTTTAAATGTCACTTGATAGAACAGAAAAATACTCAGAGAATTTTCGTTACGGGTAGAGTACAATAAAAAAAGCAGGTAACATCAACAATAATAGCAAAATTTCTCCTCAAATATCTCATCTAATGAATGTCATACTCACTGTCATTCATATCGAATATCCCATCTCGAACTCCTCATCGTCTCCTCATTCCATACCTCTCCATCACTGTTAGAAATCCCACGTCAATTCAGGGGCGGCAAACTGACAGCTGGTGTTGCCAGGCGGTGCCTGTGAAGAGGCGTTGTTCAGTGTCACTATGAGTTCCCCTGACCGTAATTTTAATTTGTAAGCATCCTATCTTGTCCAAAGTATCCAAGAGGCCTGAATAGGACAGCATTTCCTGATAATACTTGGAATGATAACGTACTATGAGTACCATTGAACATGTACGAATATTAGAAGACTCAGAAAATGGTGCAATATTTATTGAAAGTTCCACTCACTACGATGCTGGTGAACAAAAAACAACTTGAAAATGTTGGGGACAAACATTATGAAGTGAACCGATACAAGGGCGGCCGTAACGTATCCAGCTACAGTTCAACGTAATGGGCAGTTTACGAGGGGATTCACGTAAAAACACATGCTTTTTCAAACAGTTTTCTCCCCATCTTATTCCCATCATGTACATCGTCTCCTACTCCCCACATTATCTTCTTCCCATACATCATCTCCTACTCCCAATCTTATCCTAATCCCACGCACTATTTTATGCACCAACTCTTGTCCCATACACAATCTTCCCATCTTATCCATGCCTCATTCCCATTCTATGACTCCCTTTTTTAAATATATGCACTTGGCAGGTACTTCAAGTTAGAGTACGTATTTCAAATTAGAATCGTATGATGAAACATCATTTAAAGTAAAATAAATAACCTTCGGCAAGAGGAAACTCCCAAAAGGAACGAAGTGCGGGTTGGATGTGAGCAGCCACAAAAACCTCTCCGCTACTGCCGGACCTGCTGATAGAATGCTGAATGCGTGGCCTCTCTGTAAAGCAAAACCCAACCGCTACTGGAACCACACAGATTCTTCTTAATTTTCTGTAGCCTCCACTAATCACCGTCCGATCTGCTTCACAATAGGTGCAGTTTACTCGCAACACTCCCTTGTCGTCTCCAAGGCTATTAGCTAAAATGGGAACTGTCGCGTCAAAACGCCATACTTCCTGCACTTATGAGTCTCTGCCTCTGTAGCTGCAAAACCATCTGGAAATGCAGAACCTTAGAAATGGGTTTCCGCAGAAGTGCCCACACAAGTACTGTCCCAGCATAAACTCTTACCTTTTTCGAACGACAAACTGTGATGCCATCGGGTCGCTTGCTGAATACCAGTGTATGACTGCAACACTTGTTCACAGAAATACAAGGCGGTTGGCAGAGAATATGCTTGTCAAAGAAGCCTGAAAAGCACCTGAAACTCGGTTCCGAGCCGTTGTCGAAAAAGTTTCTCTTTTGATATAGTTAAAAGTATTTTTTTAAAGTGCCATTTTAGGAAAGACTCTGCTGTGATTACAGCTCGTTAAATTTCCCCCGGCTACATGGGCAGCTGCCTTGCACCCACGTTTGGTTGAGAACCCTAACTACATATAAGGGGCGAAACTCTTGGCCGAGTCTCCCAGAGAGTAGTTTGACTCCCACCTCAAGTTTCCTCAAGGTGTTCCCAACTGCTATTGGGTGGATAACCCCGTTTTCTTCATCAGAGCGTAATAAAAGCTCCAATGAAGTTGCAATCATGGAAACGGACACCTCGCCTCTAAGCATTATATTGGAGAATCCGGTCAGTCGCGACAGCAGGGCGGTTCTCCTGCTTCCCTAAACTAAAGACTTATCAAAGCCCTAAGATGACCAAGACGCAGACCGTCCAGTTCCCCCGCAGAGCCGGGGGAAATGAGGATATACTCCAGCGGGTGATGTAATTTAAGGGTGTTTGTCCTAGCCTTATTCTTTGGCGCTAGGCCCAATGAAGAAGCAAGCTCTCGCACCGCACTCATCTGTCTCTATCAGCAAGCTTGGCTGACGCTCTCTTCTTTAGATACAAATTTATGTCATCTTTGATTCTGTTGCTATTGGTCCCCTCTGGTCTAACGGGAGCTGGGGCAAAGTGTCCGTCTCCATGAATTCCGTAACCTGTCGCCCAACCCTGGTGGCTAGAGATCGACCTTCCAATTCAGCTTGCTCACGACTACGTCGCTGGAGACCCCAATAAGAAAAGCAGTCTAACACTGGCCTGGGGGCCTAGCTGCTCTAGATTTTCTCTTAACAATTTTTCAAGTGCATCTGCAACAAGTATAATTGCCCTATTCGATATTTTGGAGAGGACTTCCATCTTACAACGACATCTTAAGATATGATTCCCAAAATCCAGCAATATGGGGTCACGCTACCTATCCTCCCCCACCGGCCGGTTTCGAAAATCATCGCAAAGCAGATCGGAAAGATATCGGCCTGAACCCTGGTTAGACCCACACACTTAAGGTGTAAACAGCGCTCATACTGGTTACATCAAATACAACCTCTTCTACCATACACGAATCAACATGTACTACAACGAATTTCATCCTGCTCTATATCAGTACATACAACGATGGTCAGTTCCGTACTCGCAACGATGGTCAGTTCCGTACTCGCAACGATGGTCAGTTCCGCACTCGCAACGATGGTCAGTTCCGTACTCGCAACGATGGTCAATTCCTTACTCGCAACGATGGTCTGTTCCGTACTCGCAACGATGGTCAGTTCCGTACTCGCAACGATGGTCAGTTCCGTACTCGCAACGATGATCAGTTCCGTACTCGCAACGATGGTCAGTTCCGTACTCGCAACGATGGTCAGTTTCGTACTCGCAACGATGGTCAGTTCCGTACTCGCAACGATGGTCAGTTCCGTACTCACAACGATGGTCAGTTCCGTACTCGCAACAATGGTCGGTTCCATACTCGCAACGATGGTCAGTTCCGTACTCGCAGCGATGGTCAGTTCCGTACTCGCAACGATGGTCAGTTCCGTACTCGCAATGATGGTCAGTTCCGTACTCGCAACGATGGTCAGTTCCGTACTCGCTTCGATTCTCAGTTTCGTACTCGCAACGATGGTCAGTTCCTTACTCGCAACGATGGTCAGTTCCTTACTCGCAACGATGGTCTGTTCCGTACTCGCAACGATGGTAAGTTCCGTACTCGCAACGATGGTCAGTTCCGTACTCGCAACGATTGTCAGTTTCGTACTCGCAACGATGGTCAGTTCCGTACTCGCAACGATGGTCAGTTCCGTACTCGCAACGATGGTCAGTTCCGTACTTGCAACGATGGTCAGTTCCGTACTCGCAACGATTGTCAGTTTCGTACTCGCAACGATGGTCAGTTCTGCCCTCGCAACGATGGTCAGTTCTGCCCTCGCAACAGTGCGCAACTCTTCGATCAAAACAGTGATTGGACCTACAAAAGACTTTATCCAATACAGGCATCATCAACTATATGGTACAAATTCATGAAAAAAATCTCGAATGATCTATAGTAAATTCCAGCAAATGAACGCTCTCTTGCACTCGGTAGCCGCTCATACGTAACACTGGATGCTGTGAGACCAAAGTTCAAATCATTTCAGAGGAATTGCCTGAACGGGGAGGCATGGGACAATTAGAGACAGTAAGCTGATCACGACTAAACTGGAATCTTCCAACAAATAATATAACTTATCAAAAAGGGTGCAAAGGAAAGGAAACCATACCAGGCTCGTGACCTTGCACTCATAGCGAACCTCAATACTTTCCAAGCAACAGGAAAAAACCTGAGTCAGCGATGACCTCAACACACACTACAGGCAAGCACTGGCAGCCACACCTTGCCTCGTGGGCGATCAAATGATGCTAATAATAAGAGTTTCGAGAACTTCGATCAATTATCACCTTAGATATTAGATTTGTTTATGTTGCAGCTAATTGCGTACAACCTCCCCGTGCGAGGGCAGGCGTCAAATCCCACGCTATATATCATTATCCCATTCCCTGTCTCCTACTCTTCATTTCATTCTCATCCCATACAACATCTCCGACACAAAATCCTATCTTCATACCATACACAATCTCCAAATATTATTACCATCCCATACTCCAAAACACTACTCCCCATCACACCCCCATCCCAAAACACATCTTATAATCTGCGTCTTGTCTCCGTCCCATACACTATTTTTTGTTCCCTATCTAGTCGCCCTTCCTTACATCGTCTCCACCTCCTTTTCTTTTCCCATCCCTTACAACATCTCCTACTCTCCATCTTAACCGCACTCCATACACTATTTCCTACTACCAATATTATTCCCACTCCATAAACCATCTCCTAATTTCCTATCACATCCCAAACACCCTTTCCGACTCCCCATCTTATCGACATCACATGCATTTCCACTTTCCACTTTCTCCAAGTCTCCATAACATACCCATTCCGTACACGATCTCCTGCTCACATTTTATCCCCATTCCATACACCATATCCTAATCCAACCTTGTACCCCTCCCATACATCATCTACTTCACATCTCATCCTCATTCGATACATCTCCAAATCTTATCCCCATCCGATAAACCATCTCCAAATTTAATACGAGCCCCATACTCCCCATTGTACCCAATTGCACATCTCATTCCCTTCGCATACAACATCTCTAAATATTATCCCCATCCTATACTCCCCATTGTATCCCCATCGCATACACTATCTATCACTCCCCATCTTATCCCCGTCCCATACAGCATCTCCACATCTTATGCCCATCCTATGCTCGAATGTTTCAATATCCCTCGTAAACTGCTTTCCAGAATTGCTTCATGATTCAATAAGGTAATTTAAAGGAAGACGTTCTTTGAAGAGTGGTTTGCAATTACTGATACGATACCAGATGCCAGTTAATGTATAGGACACAGTACCGACAGTTAATGTATAGGAAACAGGACCGACAGTTAATGTATAGGACACAGTACCGACAGTTAATGTATAGGACACAGTACCGACAGTTAATGTATAGGACACAGTACCGACAGTTAATGTATAGGACACAGTACCGACAGTTAATGTATAGGACACAGTACCGACAGTTAATGTATAGGACACAGTACCGACAGTTGATGTATAGAACACAGTACCGACAGTTAATGTATAGGACACAGTACCGACAGTTAAGGTATAGGACACAGTACCGACAGTTACTGTACCATAAACAGTAATAGCGGTTGTAGTGTCAACAAATGAAGTGACTCGCTAGAATAAACTCATTGCTACTGCGCAGTAACAGTAAAAAAATTGATGCTCTGACAGAAACAGTGATGACAGTTGTGGGGTCAGTGTACTATCTGTTGCTATGCCAGTATCAGTAGTAAGTATTGCTGTGCCAATAACAGTATTACCAAGGCTATGTCAGTAATATGATGACTAATGTTGTGCCAATAACAGGGCTGTCTGGTGCTATGCCAGTAATAGTTCTGACTGTTGTAGTGCCTGCAACAGTTACAACTGTTGCTGTGCAAAAAACGTTAACAGCTGTGTCTATCTTAATATCAGTATCAACTCTTGCAGTGCCAGCAACAGATATGATAGCTGCTGTGCCAATAACTGTACTGACGGCCGCTGTTTTAGTCACAGTGCTAACTGCTACAGTGCCAGTGCTAGAGCTACTCCAGTGTATTCTCTCGGCCCTACGAGCCAAGAGCTCAAAGTTCGTATCGATGAATATATTATTTAAATATTCTTCTTGAACCTTTCTTTCTATAGATTAATGTGAAGGCAAAGTGAAATTGGAAGGCTTCAGACGAGCTACCAAAAACCCTTTGAATATTTCATTTCTCATTACCGCGTCTTGCGGCTTTGCCCAAAGAAGAAATGGAGTATTGAGCCCCATTATACCGTGGGGAGAGGGATTTGCATCTGCTATTCCTCGCGGGGAGCGCTCGTGATTGCATCAATTGGAACTGAAGAGCAAATGGAATAAGATGGATCAGTTTTAACCAATTAAGAAGGGTGATATCAAGGTATTATAAGAGATGGTAACCGCAGTGAGAGGAAAGGCTCAACCCTTCTTGCTTACGTAATTGACGTAGAATGTTGTTGTATAAATACCATTATGTACCTCTTGCTGACGACACAGGAGTAGCGGGAACGTCAGGGCGCTGCCACTGTCAATATCACCACGGTATTCACTATACCGTGGTGATATTGTTACCCCTATAAATTAGTCATGTTTCTAGCTCCAATTATTGAAGATTCGACTCCCCATACATACTATTTATTATGAAATGCTTCGTGCTCTACGTAAGAATCCGTTTGGAATATTAGACAGGAACGATGTGGCGCAGATGTCGGGCTTTTCTACTGTCCTATCATATACGTAGACAGAGTTGGGCACTCAAATGTTAGTAAACACCTTAGACAGAAACGATGCTACGCAGATGTCAGGCCTGCCAACTATCCTATCATCTTCGTTTACAAAGTTGGGCACATAAATGTAACTAAATAAATTAAACAGGGATGACGTGACACAGTCCGAATTAGTTTGCCGAACACGGAGAAGGGATCTAGTAACTGACTCTACGTTGGTAATGATTGCTGCTGCACTTTGTACCCCCAGTCCGCCTTTATAAGCGCCAGTATATTACGTCACTCTTTCGAAGTGAGTTAACCAAAGTCGCTCTTCATGGGCATTCCAACCTCAATATATGAAGCAGGACCGAGTTGCTGGCATTGACATTCCTACCGCAATAAATGAAGCAGGACCGAGTTGCTGGCAAAAGACGTAATCATAAGACGTAATCAAATGCTTGCTGTGCAAAGCAGATACTCTGGTCAACAGTCGAAAACGAAAAAACGCTTATTTGATCAGAATCAAGTTCTGACAAGTGTTTGTCAGCAACGGCCATAGATTGACCCACTCTAATTTATCGTAAATAGCATTGTTGGCAGACTGGGAAAATGTTGGCCAAGTGTGGAGTATTGTCCCACACTAATCCACATTAAATTGCATTGTTAGCTGAATGAGGGTTGCCCAGTGTAGAGGATCGTGTATATATA